>MKGJ01000051.1:23633-78396 GCA_002018255.1 Bretziella fagacearum | reverse complement strand
CTCTCTGGCCCCCTCCCCCCCCCTCCTCAACCCTCACCAACGGCCGCCACGGCGTCCTCCACATCGCCTGCCGCAACCCCCAAGCCCGCTCCCGCATGCTAATCCAGCACCCCGGGCACATCCTCAACTGCCCCGTCTGCCACGCCGCCAGCACATACTGCCAAAGCCGCCTCATCATCACTTCACTCGACACCACCGCCAACTTGGACACCTCGCTGAGCAGCCACTCAAGCCCGGCTGACGCCCAAAACGCCGGCTGCACCGGCGCCGACGGGTTGCCGCAACGGTTGCACGGCCGGTAGCGCGCGGGGGAAGACGTCAGACAAGAAATTGGTCCCGACCGAGGGCTCAGCGCAGTGGCGGCCTCCACCACCACCTCCACCACCACCTCCTCCTCCTTCTCCTCCTCCTTCTCCTCCTCCTCCTCCTCCTCCTCGCCATCCTCACAGCCCAGAGGCGAGAAAAGAGTCACACTGTCAACTTCAAAAACTGGGCCACACAAAGTGTTGAGAGCCCTCAGCAGACGACTAGGGACCAGCTGCGTCGGGTTGATGAAGCGCGGGAACACCGGCAGAGGGATAGGCACCGCTCCCGCAAGCTGTAGAATATAGCGGCACGACATGGAAAAGCACAACACGTCAACGGCATCATCATCATCAAGCCTTTCCAGAATCACAACAATAATCTCGGGAGGAAAGTACGACAGCGTGCCAGTAAGCCGAGACGGAGAGTTGAGCATCTACACCCACGGTTAGCACGCACCGACAGACTTACTTGCATTTGGGGGGAAAAAAAAAAAAAAAAAAAAAAAAAAAAACTCACTCTTCTGTGTGCCTTATAATCTTCCGTCTTTCCAACCTGTCGTATCTTGACCAATAGCACCGCATGGTCAAACAAAAAGGCAGTAATCTCGGATGGATCTGTCGGTGATTTCTTCAGCTGGCACTTGAACACCAGCTCACGACCCTCCTCAGTTAGTCGCAAGTCAATCTTATCACTCGGTCGGAACTTCAACTGCTCGTGCAATTTCCGCAGGTTGAACCTGTTCTCAGCCTTGCCCGACTCGGCGTTGACTCTGCTCAACAGTGCACGAATCATGGTCATGACCTTGGGAATATCCTCCCTATCGGGATTGCCCTCCTCCGTGTACTTGAGCACATTGTCCAACAACAACGGGTAACGGGCCAGACGCGTTGTCGGCTTCGTCAGATAACCGTTCAGCTCCAGCTTACGCGACTCCTTTCGCCGCTCAATCTCGTCGACAAATTTGGAGAAGTGGGCATTAGCAGATCGCTCGCCCTCAAAGTAAAACTTGGCCTCCATCTGCTTTGAACCATACACGATAAACGGCTCAAACTGAGGCACAAACTCGAGGAAAATGTCTCCGAGATGGCTGACAACTGGATGGCTTTGCTGTCTTTCCGTCAGTGACTTGGCGAAGCGTGAACTGACTGCATGAATACTGGGGTGATCGACGGCGTTGCTAAAGATGTTGCTAACAACCAAATCACGGCGGTCCGCCGGAATGGGAGAGCCCCGAGACCGCAGAGGCACAACCCAAAAGTCGCGCAGGTACTCGAGATCCTTGACGAAATCACGCTCAGTGTAGCAAATCTCCGAAATGACTTCTTGCCGCTTGCGTTCACGATCATCAACACTGTCGACAATTTCTTGCGGCACCGAGTTGATCCACAGTTTCTGTTCATCTGTCTGATCGGCGTCGTCTTCCACAACTGCCGTGTCCTGTTCCTTCTTGAGACCTGGCCGAATCTTGAGGTTGAGCCGCGAGACTTGTTCCAGGCGTCGAGGGCAAGCAATAGAGTAACAAAGCTGGTCGCGCGTACATGTTGGCGAGTAGCACTCTGACAACAGCACAAACACACCATTTACCGATGGCTTCTCCTCCGTCTCCTCCGCCGCTGAAGCCTCCTTGAACTGGTACAACTCGTTGGGCGAGTCGCGCAGCCGATGCTCGTAGGTAACATCGTGGAAAAACTTTTGGGCATCGAGAGCACGGCCCAGCAGCAGGGCTAGGTTCCGATCTGTGGTGCGAATAATGTACGAGAGTACATCAACAGCCTCGCTACCGCTAAAGGCGTCCTTGTAGCTTAGACCGTTCTTCATCCGCTCGCTAGTTACTATCTTGCGGCGGAGACATTCAGCTACACGTGAAAGGAGCGCCGGGTACACAATGGGCGGGCGGACCTTGGCCGTCAGTGGCCGCTCACTCTCTGAGAAGGACTTTCCAGTTGAAGTGCGGTGGCCGACTACGCCGTCATGATCCGAGCCAATCATGGTTGGCGCAATACTAGACGCCATACTAAAGGTGCGGGAGCTAGCATCACCAACTGAAGATGCCATGCTGGCAGTGCGGGTGGCGGTACCAGGGGCAGAGTAGCCACTGCCATTTGAGGGGCCGTGTGACGACTGGGGGGCTTTTCCGTAGCTGGATCGCGGGGGATTGTAGCCGTTCGAGGGGGATTGCGTATCGTTCGGTCGCCGGTTCGGGATTACGCGGCCACTCATAGTCTGATGGTCGGTAGGATGGTAAGCACCAGTCATGCTCATGGCTCGCTCGTCGCCACGTTCAGGGACCACACGGCCATGAGCTGTAGTACGGGCTTGGGCAGCAGCATTAAAGGGCTGGAACTGCTGTTGCGGTTGCTGCTGCTGGCCGTAGGCATTCTGCTGGTACATTTGCGGGCGCGGCATGGAGGCCAGACTCTGCGAGCGGTACTGATCGTTGTTCATGGCGGGGGCGGGTCCGCCGCCCTGGTAGAAACGCTGAGCGGCAGACTGAGGGTTACCTTGAGGTGGGGCGGCCCGAGGATCGAAGCGCTGCTGCTGCGGCGGCGGAATCTGCTGGAAGCCACCAGCCTGTGCTCCCGGTGGACGGCGGGCCTGCTGGTATTGGGTGAGAGGGTTGGGGACCTGGTAAGTGCCAGAGGTAGAGCGTTGCTGTTGCTGCCGTTGGTCGTAACCGAGGTGCTGCTGAGGATATTGGCTTCCATCATTTCCCCGCGAGGGAGGAGCGCGTTGCGGGTAGCCCTGTTGCTGGTACTGGTGCTGCTGCGGCATAGGCGGAGGCTGTCGGCGCGGGTCGTAGAGGTCTGATTGCATATTGGGAGGCGGAACAGACGAGGTCATTGTGTGTGAGCGGCCGGGTGGAGCAGAGCCAAAAATGTTGGAGAAGGCGGCATCGCGTTGTTGAGGAGCGCGGCCACGCTGTTGGCCTTGACCGGCCTGGTAGTAATCAGACATGGTGATCTGAGAATATAGCAAGTCGCTGTGGGGGTCGAGTATATGAATGGTCAAGTGGATATTATTGGAATGAAGGTTGGTCTATCCGGAGTTGACCGGCAGCGGAAATGGAAAGAGAGCGCACAGATCGTCGTTGTAGTCGTCGTCGTCGTCGGAAGCAAGAGAGGAGAGGGGGGAAGTATCGAAAGGGAGGAGGGGGTGCTGCCGCGGGAAAAAAAAAAGAAAAAAAAAAGGGTTGTAGAACCTATACTGGTAGGATAGTGGATATAAAGGAATACAATCAATCACAACAGCATCAATAATAATTAGTAGGCAACACCGAAGCTCAGTAGTCGATTAATGATAGCGGCTCGGCAGTAGCCGTAGAGAGACAATCAATCTGTCGGTCGGTAGGTCGGTCTATGTGCTCGGGAGCGGGCTGAAGTCGGAGGGGGGGGGGGGTTTCTTTTTGCAAGCAGTCTGGACGGACAACGGGGGCAATCAACTCAAAGGCAGATACCAGAGCCGCCCAGCAAAAAGAGAAGCCGTGGATAACGAAAAGAGGAAGCGGGCGATGGCGATGATAATGGAATGAATGAATGAATGAATGTAAATATCGGGAGAGGCGATGCCTGGACAGTGCGATTTGTTTGCAAGGGGAAAAAGGATGATTGAAGTGGAGGGGAGAAAAGAAAAGAAAAAAAGAAAAAAAAAATCGATTTTTTTGGTGACAGTTTGAAAAAATAAAAAATAAAAATAAAAAAGGAAGGAGGATGGATTGAAGACGAGGCCAGACAAGGTGTAACTTCCCAAAAATAAAAAACCCCAATAAAAAAAAAAAATAAATAAATAAATAAATAAAAAGCCAGCCTATTCAATCTGCTGCTTGCCCACTTTGAATAGTAAAGGCAACTTCCGTTGCAAGTTTGTCTGCACTCCAAATCAAGCAATAACCCAATATGACAATCAGGAGTGCACGACAGAAAAAACAACGGGTTGCAAAATAGACGAGTAGACGTTTATTCAGGAAGGTGCGAGACGAGGGGGAAGGGTAGGCAAGAAAGAGAGAGAGAGGAGAGGGGTGAATGGGGTTATGAAGATAACAGGCAAGTGAGTTCACGAGAGAGAGAGAGAGAGAGAGAGAGAGAGAAAGAGAGAGAGAGGGCGGCGAGGGCGGAGTAGAGAAGGGGCGGAGGAGAGAAGCCCAGAAGGAGAAGCGGATAGAGCGAGTAAGCGAATATGAAGCCAACAGCAAGCAGCACATAATGTTCTCTTGTAGGGGCCAAGCACAAAAGTGAGGTAGACAGACAGGCCAACTAGATATGTTGCCAGGACTGACCTGGTGAGATAATGGTATGGTTCCTGGAGCTATGGGCTTGGTGGGCGTTCAGGGGGAGAACAAAAACCAGTTTAGTTTAGACCAGATACGTAATAACAACAAAAAAATAAATAAAAATAAAAACAGAAATGGGGAAATGGGAAAATGGGGAAATCCACTGTTGTGCTAAAGTGGCCATGACGGGGGGAAGGCTTATACACATAGCATCCAATAGCCAGGAACCCAATGCGTGTGGTTGGGCAACGCGGAAGCATGCAGTGTTCTCAACTGTTGCTTTCTTCTACCACCCCGCAGCAAAGCAAGCAATCAAATCTGCGTGTATCCAGTGTGTATTTTATCTCTTCATCTAGTTCAACCAGGCGGCCGACCTCTCTCTTTGGTTAAACAAGAGGGAAAGTCTACGGAATAATCGGGGGAGGAGGAGAGGGCCTTTGAGAAGTTGGTGAACAGTGTGAGAGTTTTGACATGTGTGTTGTGGTAGAATATCGATAGCTCTTTAGTTGAGCTTTTAGTTTTGAGAAGCCGGATTACAAGTTTCTGAAACAAAACAAAAAAGGGTTCTTGGAACGAATCACTAGCCAAACCAAGCCGCGGATCTTAGTCGGCGCTATTTCCGTACGACTTCAACTTCAACGCCACCGCATACTTGTCCTCAACAAAGAATCACTACCTTTTTTTGGTTTCTTTTTGCTTAATTGTGCTTCCTCCTTATTCAAGGTTCATAAATATCTTCATATCTTCACATCTTGCTTCAATATCCTCCGTCTCCCCCCCTCCCCCCTCCCCCCCTAGACTTACCTCCAGATAATCACAATCGACTCGTACATCACTCTCTCAATAGTCAACTTTCTGCAATCTCCACTAACTAAAGCTGTCGACATCAACTGCATCCATTGAAACCAAATCCTCGAGTCGTCGAGGGAGGGGGGCAGTGCAAGCTTGATCTATCCTTATCGCCCTTGACCCCAGTTACACATAGCATTGACAGCTGTCAACCCAAGCTGCCAGAATATTTGCCACCTGTCTGTCTGACAGTATAAACCCTACTGTGTATCTAACCCTATTGGCTTCTTTTCTTGCCTCCTAGTCTTCTTTGCCAAAAGCTTACCAAAAAACAAAAAAAAAAAAAACAGCGCGCGCATCTTTCCGCAGCCGTGCCCCGTCTCAAAGAAAACCACTTTATCGCCGTCCCGTCGCCAATTCATCCAACTCGCCGAGCCTCTTTTTGTTCAACGCGGCTGTGTAATTCACTGATTTGCTCTTTTTATTTTATTTTCCTTCTTTCCCCCCTATACAACTATACTTTCTTAGCTTTCTCCTCCTTCCGTGTTCGTGTCCTTCTTTTCGTTCCGTTCGATACACTCTGCAGCCTGGCGCAATGGCAGAGTCGGAAATCGCGCCCAAGTTTGCCCCCTTCTTGGGGATGGTAAGTCGCTCAATGTAGTGGAGATATTGAAGAGATAGAGAGAGAGGAGGAATGGGGGAGATGGTGGAGGAGATTGGAAATATCTATACTAACAGGTTATCCTTGATTCTAGGCCGGTATTGCTGGTGCCATGATCTTTGGATGTAGGTGATTTTCCTTGACAGAGGAGAAGCAACGAGATTGGATGCGCATGCTGGATTTTGGTGATGGCCGCGCCATGGTAATGACACTGGACAAGGCGACTCGATACTACGGAACGAACAAATCATGATTAAACTCGACGACTTGATACGGAATATGACTTGTTCCTATACTTGTCATATCAACATGTCACTGGCTACTCGACTGGCTCGCCCACCTCGCCCACTAACGTCACCATCCTCATGGACCCTCCCGATTCTCTTGACCCCCCCCTCAAACATCCGTTCCGTCCTCCAGGTCATAAAACTAACCTCCACAGGCATCGGCGCCGCATACGGCACTGCCAAATCCGGCATCGGTATCGCTGGTGTTGGTACTTTCCGCCCCGACCTCATCATGAAGGTTCGTCCTTCCTCTCCCCCCCCCATCTTCCATTTCTCCATCAAGCTAACTAACTCCTTCACCTCCCTCCCAGTGCCTCATCCCCGTCGTCATGTCCGGTATCATTGCCGTCTACTCTCTAGTCATCTCAGTCCTCATCGCCCAAGACTTGACCCCTCCTTCGCAAGCAAGCTACAGTCTGTTTACAGGCATCATGCACCTCGCGTGCGGTCTGTCGGTTGGTCTGGCCGGTGTTGCGGCAGGTTATTGTATTGGTATTGTTGGTGATACGGGAGTCCGGGCGTATATGCAGCAGTCGCGGATCTTTGTGGGTATGGTGTTGATTTTGATTTTCGGAGAAGTCTTGGGTCTTTACGGGTGAGCTTTTATTTTCCCCCCCTTTATGACCGTTTCTTAATTGTTTGCTAACTATTTTACAAGCCTCATTGTTGCTCTTATCCTCAACACTAAGAGCAAGGGTTAAACTTGAACAACGTTTCTCCCGCCGGTCCGGCCCGGTCCAGCCTCGGTCGTCATACCATTTGACTTGCCCAAACCACCACTTCCTCACTCACCGACTTCCATCCTCCAACTGTCATGACTATATATCACAGAACTTCCTCCTCCTTCTCCCCCTATCTTTTCTCCCATCTTCATCTCTCGGTTCGGCTGCCACGGGAAACTTGCATATTTGCTTTTGTTATGGGAGTTTATTCTTGTTTGTTCTCGGGAACTTTAGGTTATTTAGAGGTTCTTTGAGGATGTTTTTATGGCAAAGCTGTTTTACGTTTGAATCATTTGTTTTTGTTTGTCTAGCAATGGACTTTTGGTTTTTTCTTCTTCTTCTTTTTTTTTTTTGACCATGGACATGTGAATCCAAGGTGACCAAGGTGTATGGTACTTGTGACGGTATCGACAAAGATCAAGAGAGTTCATAGGAGAAAAGAAAATAGTAATTGGTAAGTCTTAGAGGTGAATAACTCTGGTTTTGTTTGTTGTCTTGACTACAGAAAATGATGACAACATGAGACAATCCGATAAAAGGAAAATAGAAAAAAAAAAAAATTACTTAGGAAATGCTGTACCGACTAATATTGATAACAAGATAGCTACCGGCTACAGATGATGAGTCGCAAATGCGACAAAGTGATGTTGTCCAATGGAATAACCCCAATATGACATGAAAGAACACACAAAAAGAGACAAGACATGATAACATAACCTCGGCAAAGGAAACAAAGTAAACAAGCAAGCAATGCAATGCAATGCAAAAAACACTCTCACCGGATTCTGGCCCCGAGAAGCGGGAAGAAACTTGTGGCGTTGGCATGTGCATATGCCCAGACAGCAACAAAGAAAAAGAAAAAGAAAAAGAAAAAGAAAAAAAACCCATCATCACATCATCATGGATGATGAACAAAAGATAAAACATATATCAAGTTCAAGTGGTAAGACGATCAGTAGTGAAAGAAGAAAAGAAAACTGATCGAATTACCGGCTCACCTTCATAAGAGGCCACCGAGACGGGTGAGACGACGGCGACGACTACGCTGGTGGTTGTCGACATTTTGACGGAAGCGGGCCCAGTTGCGTTCGCGGGATTCAATGTCGCTGATTTGAGCTGTGGGATAGATGTGTTAGAAACCGGAAGACAGAGTGTGGATTTAATCAGAAGAAAAGAAGAACAAAAAAAGAAGAAGAAAAAAAAAAAAAAAAAACTCACCGAGAAACCAATCCCACCGTCGGTCCTCAAGAACCAAGATATCCTCCCTCTGTTCCCTCGCAATCCTTTGCGCCCGTGCCTGTGCCGCTGCCGTCTCCCCTACCAAATACGGATCCTCCAATGGCCTAGCAGCCCTCACAACCGCCGCCTCAGCCTCCTCGGCTATCGTCCGGGCTCTTGCAGCTTCCTGTTCCTGCTCGGCAACGGCTTCCAGGGCTTGCCGGCGGGTAGTTTCGGCGACTACACGGCTAGATGAAGCGGCAAGGCGACGTTGGGCGACGTTGTTGTAGTGGCGGGAGGTGGGGTTGGAGCGCACGGTGGACCAGGTGGGGATGCTGAAGGCGGCGAGAGAGGGGAGGGGCATGGGGCGTTGGGCGGGGATGGGAGGGAGGCCGTAGCGGGGGGGTTCGCGGCGGGTGTAAGGAGGAAGGTCGCGGGCGGAATATTCGGGGACATTTTCGTTGGGGGGGATGGTATGGTAGGAGGGAGCTTCGGAGACTATAAGGATGTATGTTAGTTAGGTTTATGTTCGATTAATGGATGTTTGACGGAGGCGGGGGTTTGTGGAGACGATAGGAGGGGGGGTTTCAGGGTTTGGTAGGTTCGTTGTTTGTCTGTTTGCCATGGGGGGGAGGCGGTGGTAAAGTTAGATAACGTACTGTAGGACGGAGCGGCGGATCTTATAGAAGCTGTATCGAAATCGTCGGGATTCATAACCTCATAACGGGCAGGAAGTGCAACAGTGGCAGAAGCCATGGCTGCCAAAAGTGCGAATTATCAACAGCAAATGAATAATGTACCCTTTTCTTGGTTTAAATCGAACTGAAGGCAGCTCCAAAAAAAACACAGAGATATATATATGTTGGAGACAAAGTTGGTTATAAAAAGAGAAATCCAAGCTTTGGTAAAATAGCCGAGAGGAAAGGTCTGGAAGCCTCTTTAAAGACAAAATCAACCAGACGAGAAATTTAAAGAAAAGACTGGTGCAAAACAAGAACAACAAGACAAATTAGAGGCTTGGCGACAAGAATGACAAAAATGACGACAAGAGACTGCGGCAGTGTCTTGGTTCTTATGTGACCTGTATGTAGGTACTTATGCATGCAGACAGTCAGTAGCAGGGAGATGGAGAGAGAGAGAGAGAGAGAGAGAGAGAGGGTGGGAGTGGGAGAACACAAGATGGTGCAGGAGATGACCCTGATGTTTGGTAATTGGATGTTTGTCAGATGTTGATAAAACGCTGTGTGATTCGATTTTTCGATTTCCACTAGGAAGAGAGTTTGGAAATGGATTCTTGAGCGGAAGAAGGGGAATCTCTAATGTTGGAGGTGGGTAAAGATGGGGCGACCGGCCATGTATCTCCTTTTGGGGGGGGGCAGTCCAACCGACGAGAAGAGGGGAGGGAGATATGCAAGCCAAGACTACTGATACGAAAAGAAAGAAAAAGAAAAAGAAAAGGTGAGGTACCTAGATAATTGGAGGGCGTTCAGCTAGGCGGCTGTGATAGAAAAGTAAGCAGGGAGTAAGGGACGGATTAGATGGGAAGAGGTTTCGGGTTAATGGGCAATATAAATGATTGGGAAGAAGAGTAAAAATGGTGAGGAGGAGACACAGCAAAAGAGAATAAAAACTTGAAAAGAAAGAGAAATTTTTTTTCTAAAACGCACAAAAATGAATTTAAGAATATTACTCAGCAAGTAACCAAAAGTAGAAGGTACGGATATGATTATGAGAATGAAGGAAAGAACATGATTAAAAGAACCACCAAGGAAGGAAGTGAATATAAAAAGTGGAAGCTTCCTTTCTTGGACTTTCAACTACCAGACAGTACAGTACAGTATATTATAATATAATATGGCACGGTATAGTACAGTGTGGACAATGGAATTCTGTATTATCTTGTCTGTGTTTTTTTCTTTTCAGCAATAGCGGTGACCAGTGCAGTAGGTAAGTACATGCCTAGCTTCAAAAACGAATCAATCTTGTGTTTGGACATCAACATCAAGGTCTATTATCTAACTAAGATGAAGAATAGTGATAGTGCTTTATCTTTCTCACCAAACATGTTAACCCTAACCCTAGTCACATGTCGATCCATCTGACCCCCCCCCCCCTCTTTGTTTACTCCTGTCGGTCTTCTCCACCAACTTGCTTGCCTATAACCATCGGCTTGGAAATGACGAAGCACCACCCTATTTAGATGCCAAATACAAATGTCATCTTGCCACTTCACCTAGAAGCCCAAGTAACAACAGGTAACCTCGGTTCAGTCACCCAGTCGGTCCCATCTTCCTCCACCTCCACGATAACCACCACTGTAACATCCCATGTGAAGCCATGAGCCAGTTCCCGGTCAACCCCTGTTGACACTCTGACACTCACCTGTTGTCATCAAGCCAAACCCAAACCAGCCAAACTCACTGATTCTTCTTTTTGTTCTTTCTCCAGTAGCTCCACCCTCTCCCCCGGTTATCCTCCGGCTGTTCATTTGGTAAACTATATGCAGGGGGTGGATTTGTCCACCGTATTTATTGAATCCCATCCCTTGCTTTTGCCTGTTTTTTTTTCTTCTTTTTTCCTTTTTTTTTTTTTTTCACTCATAGAAGAAACGAGAAATAGATTCCAATATATCTATAGTTATGGTTATAGTACGGAGAAAGAGAGAACTTGGGATGGAGAATGGGAAGCACTGCCCTCGTTCAAGACTCCATTTTTTATGCTTATGTAATATGTTTATATAGAATGTTGGTTGAAAGTTGGAGATCTTGTCAATAATCCTTTTTTTTTTTTTTTTTTTTTTTTTTTCTTCTTCTTCTTTTCTTTTCTACTTCAACATTTCCATCTTTGTCTCCTCCATTGCAGCTAGTCCAATATCTCGGGTCGTCTCTATTTTTTTTTCTCCTTTTTCTTCTTCTATATTCCAAACCAACTAACCAACCAACCAACCCACCAACCAACCAAATTCCAACTTCTACTCCCCCCTCAAAATCATACGATATAGTCTACATCTTTTGTAAGAAAAGATTGACCATCTCGCCTCATCATATAAACATTGTAGAAAATGAAATCACTGCCCAAATAATACCAGTAAAAATAAAGGCATATATATCCGCTGACCCCCCAAGTTTTATTTTTGGCACTCATTATTCACTCCGTCAGGCGGTCGGCCGTCGGCTCCTTATAGTGTCCCCACAGAGTTGTCATCCAACACCAGATGCAAGGCTACATGGTCAAACCAATTACATTGGCTATGCTGAATTGCTAATTCCCAAAGGAGGGGTGCAAGTACCTAGACGATTCGGACCTAGAGTGTTGGATCATTAGAGATTATAGTAACAATATTGGGCTGGTTATGTTGACTTGTGGTGGTGGTGGTGGTGGTGGTGGTGGTGGTGGTCTTGATAAAGATTTTCAAGTCACGGGTTCACCGAGGCGGTGTTCATACCGAGTAGCCGGTAACTATCCGAAAGCCAACAACATTGACAGACAACTGTGCAGTTGGCCAAGACTAACAAACATCAGGCCATTCGACCTTTTCCACTCTTCTTTCATGTCTGGTTAGTGCTCGTCTCTCTCTCTCTCCTCCATACTCTCGTGATACTACTACTCATCGGTCCCCAGAATATCGGGGGTTACACAAACACCCCCTTTCTCTCCAACCCCAACGGACCAGTCAGCACTGTTTGTCAATACTTTTAGGACTCTCATAGTCCACATATCGAGTGGTTCCCCCGGCTCCCCTGGGTCCTGAAAACTTTCTCTCGTCTTGTGGGAATAGCGACGGTCAGTGGGGACATTGGGGAGAGGCCGGTAGATGATGACAATCGGTGTGGGAAGTTGGGGAGATATAAATGGGCACGACAGTAATAAGAGTGATAGCAGGCTGAAATGAGTCGATTGGACAAGATCTAGATGGGTGTTGGTTAATAAACCAGGTCCATTGGTTTTGTACATGTGCTGGCCGACATCTTGTCCAAGATGATGCTGTTTTCTCCGTGGATGACCCCTAATGAACACGATAAAGCTCGTTAATCATCAGATATCTCTATCTAGAAGATCACTACCAGTAATATCATATAATCTCCCCGACGTCCTCATCACCTCACCATTCCATCTCCCCACCGCCTCACTTCCGTACCCTCCAGTGCCACCCTCCAGTGCTGCCACCCTCCAGTGCCACCCCTCCCACATCTCCGTCCCGTCCTACCTCCAATCTCCACTGTCCTTCCTCACCAACCAGTCACCTCTCTCTGTCTCTCCGTCTCCGTTCCACTCAAAACCCCTCATATCTCCATCTCCGTCAGCACTCATATCCAACCTCCCCCCAAAACGGCACCACCTTCCATCCCACCCAGATAATAAGCAACTGCCTAAAAAAAAAAGAAAAGAAAGAAAAGAAAAAAAAAATGCGCGAACCGGGAATCGAACCCGGAGCTAAAGCAAGATATTGTTAGAGTCCACTTTCTTTCTTTCACGGGAAGCTTTAATGTTACCGCTACACCATTGGCGCCTGATATTCTTTTGGATAGGGCAATGCTGTTGTTGTGGGCTATAATTGGAATTGACTAAAAAATAAAAAATAAAAACCATGTTTGTTATCAAATATTTTTAAGGGTTCGTTCACGTGACTGTTAAAATGCTGTCTGAAATTCTAATCAGAGATATTTCAAGAATCTCCATCATGAGCTGTTGTCAGAGCAGATTCTATTGTGTAACCCTAATTTCAATGAACCCTACTTCCACAAACCTCATCCCCGTCTCCACACTACCATCACCTATCCCTCACTTGATAACCTCCCTCCATTCATCCCAACCGCCGGCCATTACGCCCTCCCTTCCTCCTCGCTACCATCCCCTCATCTCAGGATCTCAGGTGTCTCCTCCATGTCTCCTCCATACCCTCCGACCTCCCTCTTCAACGCCCTTCCTCGTCACCTAGCTAACATCCCTAGTTTCCCAACCTCCGGCGGCCAACAGTTACCATTATGTGGTGTTTGTGATGAGATTACAAAAAAGGAAAAAAAAAAAAAAAAAAAAAAACCAGGAGACTATCAATGGGAGGGGCAATGAGAAAGAATACAAAGATTCGGCACGGTATACAGGATGAGAGGTGAGGTTGTTGTATCATGGACGGGGAGAAGAAGAAGAAGAAGAAGAAGAAGAAGGAGATATATATCAGGATATCAGGAGATGGAGGGATGTCTGGGATGGGCACAGACATTGAGAGGGGGTGATATATTGGTTGAATATTACCGTTTCTAGGCCACGGTCATCGGTCCGGGCAACAGAAGTTCCCCTCGGAGAATTTGGGGGGGGGNGGGGGTTTTTTCTTTTTTTTTTTTTTCCTTTTTTTCCTTTTCTTTCCCTGGATCCATCATATGGGGCTATTCCAGCCTCACTCTCCCGTCCCGTCCGGACCCCCGTCCCTAGCCCCACAATCTCACATCAACCCCCTCTTGCCTCCCTCCAGCTCATATCCAACCATCGACTCCAAAGAAAGGGATTTCTCTCTCTGTCTGTCTCATTAGCCAATAACATGCTATCCTATCATATCTTTATGCAGGGCAAGTCCATCGCCTCATTTGCATGAACCTTTGTCCCGAACAGTTCTTTCTTCCCTAATTTGACTGATTGTATTATTTTATTTGATTTTCCGAGTTGGAAAGATCTAAGATGTGGCGAGACATTTCATGACTATCTTTATTTTGGGGGGGGATTTCGATCCGATAGCTTTTCTGCTAGACAAACCAATGGTCTCATTCAGTCAGTCACTAGGTATGAAACAAGGTGTTATAGAAACGTCCTTGATCAGGTAAAACACACCATCTCATCTGATCCTCATGTCGGCAGACTTAGATTAGGCTCTAGGAGCTTGACATGGAACCATAGCCTCAGTAATAGTTAATGCCTGTTGTTGTTGTTGTTTTTTACCTGTGGGATTGCCACTAGGGTTTTGAATAGCCATCAAGTTGGTCTTTGTTTGGAGATGGGATAGTGAAATAGTGGGTTGCTATTCTCGGAAACAGATACATTATTAGAAGTGTTCATCCGGTGTAGTCCCATAGTTGAGAGAGAGAGAGAGAGTTATGTTAGGGTTATAGTTTAGAGGATGTGTTGTCTAAAGGAAAGGGTTAGTATTGGACATGATGGTAGAAAAATCTCTGAAAATTTCCGAAAATCTCCGAAAATCTGAAACTACAAGTTCTTTGTCTATAGCAAGCAAACAAGTAAGAACCTGCCGTAGGTACCTGTGCCTTGACGCCCCCCCCAAAGAAAAAAGAAAAAAAAGTGTAGACAGACTACTTTAGAAGTGCAGATGTGAATGCAGGTACCAGGTTGGACAGACCTGCAGAGATTACAGATGATGTATATCTACTTATGTACCTACTTACATAGGGAATGGATGAGTCGAGAGGACACGGAAGAATGGAAGAGAATCAGGGTTTTCTTGGCGGGATTTTATCAGTGGAGCATATCCGTTTTGGGAGGAGACAGAAAGAGAGAGGAGGAGAGGGAGCCTCCATTGGGGATATATTGGTGATGATATCGGTGATAATCGTTGTTGGTTTCAAGAAGAACCAGCCAGTACATCTAGGTGGATATACAAGCCAAGGGAAGGGAGGGGGATTGACCATGGCCGAGGTGGCCGAGATGGTTGACAGGGAGTAGATGGTTAGCAGTGAGTAGATGGTTATCAGTGAGTAGATAGTCAACTAGTACCTGATTCTGCGAACAAACACAGTCCTAGTACATTCCTGTTGCCGTCTGTGTCCGTCTTCCAGAGATACTCTAGTTTCCCAAGACATCTTCCTCTCCCCATTGGTCCGCATCAGTCAATCAAATTCAACGCTGATCGTCAGAGCCGCAACCAACTATCCGTAGCCGGTCAAGGAAAAAAAAAAAAAATTCATGTGCCTTTTTAGGGTATTTATTTTCGTACACCGGTGACCAAACAAACCCTAGAGAAGAAATAGAGAAGAAAGAGAGAAGAAGAGAAAGCAACGTGATGTGCGGGATGTACAGAGTACACTAGAAGATGATGGACACGAGGCACAAGGTAAAGAGGCACGAGGCGACCTACTAGTGGTAGGATAGTTTACAAACCAAGTACTGGTGTACCTTGTAGTAGGCAAGTCTGTTGGGTGGCACTTGGTCAAGGAACTCAAGTGAACTCAAGGACTCGATGAAGGACGACGTCTTGGTAGTATCTCCCCCTCCCCAATACCCTATCCCCCCCAACGCGTCGCGTCCCACACCCTCGGTCCGTGGTCGGCTCCAACCTCATCGATGTGACATCCCGTCTCTTCCACCTCTTTTTATTTTGATGATTTGGTTGTGATGTTTTGATATTACCAAGAATGGAAGAATGTCAATAAGAAAGAGGAATCATATATAACAAGAGACGAAGGGTAACCCTTGTGATACATTGAGTTCCATCAGGCGATCCAGTGGCCGTGATTAGTGTTAGTGAAGGAGAAGATATCCCCCGAACAAGGCCTGTTTACTCTCCTCTGTAACCAGAAACCAAGACGACGTTACCTTTTTCCCTTTCCTCCTGCCCCTAACATGCCTTTCTCTCTCAGTCTCTAGTCATCGTCCCAAGTTCGCTTGTAGCCGATAAACAATTTGTATCTATTTTATACGTCATGAGTAGATGTTTCAGGAATGAATCATTGGTATCTGTTTGTATGTTTACATGCCCACCAAAGAATAGGAGAAGATAATAAAGAAGAAAAAAAAAAAGAATAAGAAAAAAGAGAGTGTAACTATCACCATGATATGACCCACTTGATTAGTCATCAACTTTTTAACAGCTTGTAGGGACTTGACTATTTGGGAATTTCCCTTATCTGGCATCAGATGGGCATCAGGCTGTAGGTTGGAAAAAGACAAAAAGGATGCTGTGATCGTTTGCCTGTCCTGTTGGCTATGAGTCACAGTTTGAGCCAGTAAAGGTCAAGGCAAGGCAAGGCAAGGCAAGGAGAAGAACAATACAGATGATGTCATGGGGGGGGGGGGGAGAAGAGAATAGAGAAGGGGGGTAGAGAAGGGGGATAGAGAAGGGGGATAGAGAAGGGGGATAGAGAAGGGGGATAGAGAAGGGGGATAGAGAAGTGTGATAGAGAAGGGGGATACAAAAGGGGGATAGTGACTATTCCGCTGTAGATAATAAAAGCCACAAAGCCACCAAATATCCACAATCTTACAAACACACACACACACACACACACACACACAAGTCCTCATTCTATTGTAGCCGCCAACGAACGGGCTTGGTGGCTTTCAGTGGAGATGAACTTGTAGGCGGTGACCAACTGTAGGTACCATAGTAAGTAGTACTTGGCACATCACAGCATAGCACAGCACAGAACATTGATTGGCACACTGGCGCCAGGCGGCATTGGACAACTGGCGTGTATTTTTTTTTTTCATTTTTTTCATTTTTCATTTTATTATTCTTCTCTCTTTTTGTTTCCTTTGTAGTTCCTTTCTGGTTTCCCAGGGCCTATATATATATAAAAAAAAAAAAAAAAAAAAAAAAAAAAAAGGCAAATCCCCAAAGCTCAAAGGTCCAGGCCCTGATAGAAATATAGTGCTAATATTCCCCCCCTGTATGTAGTAGAGCCAAAGGGCAAAAAGGCCGTAATTGAACCCAGGAAAGAAAAAAGATTTACAGGGCATTTAGGTGTTTCATTCTTGTTTAGCGGGTGTTTTAGTGGATGGTTGGGGAAGGGCTTTGACAGTGATAAGGAGAGGGTAGCTAAGTATAGGAGGGGGTTGTAGGCTTTGATGTTTTTTTTTATTTTTAATTTTTTTTTAGGGAGCTGTTTTAGTGGGTTGATTAGTGGGTTGATTAGTGGGTTGGTTAGTGGGTTGGTTAGTGGGTTGGTTTTTCAAGGTGCCTGTAAGCTACCAAGTTAGTTAGTTTTCCCTCCTGCCGCCCCCCCTCATCCCCCTCCCCCAGAGGGGGGCTGTGCAATAGTTGATTCATGATCAAATAACAGTAGAGGTTGGTGGCTTACTATATAGTGGATATAGGGAAGCATAGGCTAGTAGTATCTTGTTAGGGAGAGATGCTATTATTCATCCCTAATCCTGCCCCCCCCCCCTCTCCCCCTTCCCCTCACTGTTCTCCTAGGGTTTAACCCATTTCCAAATCATTTATTCCTTCCTTCATTCCTACACATCACCAACACCATTACTTATCGCCCATCACAGGGATGGATGAGGGGGGGGCGGCGGCGGCTCTTGAAGCTAAAGGGTTGACAAAGAACCATGTGGTCAAAGAAAGAAGGGGCGGCCTGCAACGAGAAGACTGGAGAAGACAATGAAAACGATATTAGGGTAAAGGTATGTCAATATAGTAAAAGATGTCAATATAGATCCATCTCCTGGTACTTGTCCTACCTGTCAGATGGCCTTTTCACCATCCTATATATATGCATTCTGTGTAGTGAATGCACATTGCATTGCATTGCATTGCAGTTATGCATTCCTTTGGCCCTGGAGGGAAGGTCTGAGTAACAGTAGCAACAACAGCAACGACAACAACAACAACAACAACAACAGCAACAGCAACAAAGTAAACAACAACAGCAACAAAGTAAACAACAACAGCAACAAAGAAAACAACAACAACAGCAACAAAGAAAACAACAACAACAGCAACAAAGAAAACAACGACAAAAACCACGACAAAAACAGCAACAACGACAAGTAAACAATCAAAAAGAACAAAGATCCTCTCTTTGTTCCTTTTTGAATAATAATAATTTTTTTTTTATTGATTTTCTTTTAAGAAAGAGGTTGAAGTTGGTCCCTGCCTAGAAAGTATACTTGTTTCCTTGTGCTAATCGTTGACTGGTCAAGAAACGCGGTGGCTTGATAATAAACTAATAAACTAATAAATCCATTAAATTTATCCCTTTGTTACCAGGAAAAAACACCCCTGTATTAAAAAAAAAGAATAAAGAAAAAAAAAAGAATAAAAAGAATAAAAAAAATAAAAAAAAAAAGAATAAAAAAAAAGAATAAAAAAAAAAAGAATAAAAAAAAGAATAAAAAAAAAATAAAAGACATCCCTGTTGCCACCCCGGAGTCGCGCGTTACCCTTGTCATTCTTTCCTAGATTGGAAACACACACGCCTTTGACATAGAAAAGAAAAAAAAAAAAAAAAAAAAAAGAAAAAAAAAAACCCCAAAACAAGCAACTTCTACTTTTGTTGTAAATATAACCAACAACAAAAACTTATAAAACACCTTTTCGTCTCTATATATCAAGACCATCGTTTCCCTCTCCTCTTTATTCATCTACCTTTCACTTTTTTTTTTATTATATTTTTTTTGATTCTTGAGTTTGAAGAGTATATTACATTCATTCAATTTTTTTTTCCTCTTCTTTTTTTTTTTTTGTTTGTTTGTTTCTGTCCATCCTCTCCTTTAGAAAACCCTCGCTCACCCTCCTCCTCCTCCTCCTCCTCCATCTCCCATCTTCAAACAAACAAAATGTCCTTCTCAGCCAAAACCCACGACTCCTTGGCCGCTCGCCGTCTCCGTCGTCCCTCCGACCTCAACCTCAACCTCAACCTCACCTTCCCCGCCTCAACCTCAACCTCAACCTCACCCTCACCCTCAACCTCCCACCCTCACCCTCACCCTCACCCTCACACAAATCCCCACACAAATCCATTCCCCTCTCTCACCCTCAACATGCACAAACCATCTCGCTACTCTCCCGCTCGTCAGGCCCGTGGCTCCATGAACTCTGACACTTCAGCTCCCGGCCTCATGGACGACGCCGCCTCTGACGTCTCGGACGACGACTACTACCACGCCTCCGGCTCTGACCTCTGGGATTCCTGGCAACAAGATACTCCCAGTGCCTTTTCTGGCGCCTATGCCACCCCCGCCACCGCCTCTAGATCACCCGAGCTCTTCTTCACCACTAGCTCCTCAGGCTCCTCAGGCTCCTCAGGCTCCTCAGGCTCCTCAGGCTCCTCAGGCTCCTCAGGCTCCTCAGGCTCCTCTCCTTCTTCCCCTTCGTCCCTCCTCGCTCCCGCCGCCCAGGTCATCCGCAAGACCTCCACCGGCGCCCTCCCGCGCCCCGTCGGCCATGAAGCCTTCATCTCCCACAAGGCCTCTGACTCCTTCTCCCGCCGACACCTCGGCGCGGACTCTCCCCGCTCGGAATTCCACCGCATGCCCTCTGCCGGTCCCGACTCCCCCATCACCACCGTCCCCCCCCCCAAATTCATCGATGCTACTGCCATCGCCTTCCTCCCCCCCATGAAACCCCCGCCAAATACCCCCCTCCCGCAGCTCCCCTACGGCGTCCCCCACTCTCCACGCTCTCCACGCACTCCACGCACTCCACGCACTCCACACACGCTCCGCACCGCCAAATCCCACGGCGTCCTCAACCGCAGTGGGCCTGCACCCCCGCGTACCCCTTGTTCCATTGCCCGTCCGTTGACCCCTCCCGGTGGTCGTGCCGGCACCTCTTACAGTCACCGTTCCAACCCGTCGACTTCCTCGTTTGCCTCCCGCCGCGGTCTAGTCACTCCAGGATCCATCTCGGTGCCCCGTCGCCCAGCGAGACCCGAAGAAAAGGCTTCGTGGTCGCCGTTTCCGGCGCTAGATCTCCACCAGACGCACATTCGTAACCATGGCCGGTCACACTCGCAGAATGCCAGCCCCATGAACCGGCTGCTTCCGGTGTTGCCGGCCGCGGCCGCCGAGGACGAGATGCAGTTTTTGCACCAGTTGTGTGTGGAGAGGTCGCGGACGAGGGCGAGAGCGGGGTCTTCGTCGCCGGGCACCCCGAGTGCCTTGGGGCAGTTGGTGTCTGCCTTTGATGACGATGATTCGGAGGATGACGTGGTTAGGGAGGAGCCTGTGACGGGGTTGCAGAGGTTGATGAAGGGCTTGCAAAAGAGGACGAGTCAAGAAAAGGTTGTTGGGAAGGAGACCAAGGGGGTGTTTTCAAGAATGTTTGCTCGGGGCAAGTAACCCGAGCTGAAGAATGATGATGATGATATTTACAGATTGTTTTTTTTTTTTTTTTTTTATATATATTTTTGGGATGGTGTTTTTTTTTTTTTTTTTTTTTATATTTTTTTTATATTTTTGGGTAACACTTTTTTTTTCTTTTTTTTTCTTTTGGGATATTGATTTACTTTGCAAGATCGATACAAACGATGGGCTTCATTACTGATGGATGAAAATTGCAAAATCTTTTTTATTTTATTTTTTTTGCTCAGCCCTTTTCTATTAGACCACCAACTACTTCTATCAGAAATTCTATTCATATGGCCCAATAATCGTGTCGACATCTTCGGTAGGCAATGCAATTGATGTGTTTCTGAATAGTGTATGTCGTTCCGTTTTTCTGGTTGGCAACATGTCTGTATTCTACAATCAGAACTTGTCACTGGAACTTTCAACTATAACAGGCGATCACGGCTTCTCTCATCAATGTTCAAGTACTACCTACATACAGTTAGTTCTTGACTTCAGTGGCAACACCAGCCCTGATACTCCCTTGCCCTCACAAAATCACAGCTCAGCCCCTCAAATGGCTCTCCAGCCGCCACTCACTCGTCTGCACGCAACATCCCGCACCCCTTCGCACTCTCCCAAGACCCCGAGACGAGAAGGAAGAGAGGGACATCTTCCCGCAACAGCCAGTACTACGCTCCATCTGCATGCCTTTTTTTCTTCTTTTTTTTTTTTTTTTACCTCTTGTCTTATTCCATCTGGGGAACAAAGGACATCGTCAGCTTCCTCAAAAGTCACATCTAGACCACCACTGAAAAATGAAAAATATTCCTCAAAGACGCAATCCCAGCCTTGGAGGAATAAATAAAATAAAATCATGTCCAATATCTCCTCCCTAACCGCCGCATCCCTCCCCTAACAAAATACCCAAGCTTCACTCCTTGGACAGTCTGTTCTCTGAGCCCAGAATATTCTATCAAGCTAGTCCAACAGTTCCCCCAATCCAACCAGTGTAACCCACAAACCTGGGTGCGGCTCATGGATATCCTTTTTCTTTACAATCTTCGGTTGTCCTCAGCCCAGGGATGTGAAGCGCTGTACTTGCATAGTTTAATGTAAGCGAGCCAAACACAGGCCTCAAATACTGACCGCCGTTCATGGCTTGATATTCATGTAACAAAAAATAAAAATAAAAAATAAAACATTACACTCAAAATTAGCCAATAAATGACCTTCTACCAGTAAAACACCCAAACACACAACACCATTTAATCTTCCGTACCTTCATCACCAATCAGTTCATCCGTACAGAGGGACCCATCAATATAATCCTACCCAACTCCCCCGTTCGTTATTCAATGCCATAAACAACCAACCTGAAATTCAATAAACCCTCCACGTCCCCCCCCCCCCCTTCTTTTCCCTTCATCAAACCCAGCCCCAATGCCCTAAACATTGCCTAGCCCTTCCACCAGTGAGCACTTGAAGCGAACCCATGGCTCGGCGACCCAAGGCCCTTTGCCCTCTTCTCTTCCTTGCAAAACAACATCACACAAAAGAACCTTTGCGTCTTCAAAGTGACCCCTCGTGCCTGACCTTCTCTTGTCTCTTTGTAGCCTCTCTTCTCATTTAGTTGCTGAGGTTGCCTCGAAAGAAAGTGTCATCCTGTCAATGTCCATCATCAAAGGACCGAAACCTCATGATTCAAGCGCATCAATCTTCAAGAATAGGGGTCAAAATGAAGAGATATGGTCGTGGTTTGATCAGCATAATCTCGTATATGGCTTGTTTGAAAGAAAATCGTCTAAAAAAAAATATCAACATATTCATGTTTAGGGTTAGGCCAACAGACATCACATTCACACAACATGACTTCACACACGCAAACACCAAGATCCTATAGTTGCTAATAGTATCAACATTCATTCTTTTGTTGTTAATATACAAAATTCTAATACAAACAACTAACAATCAGAACATTCTACATAGTACAGTCAAGTCCCTTCATCCTCCTCACATTGCACCACATGTCGCCTCGCCTTCTAACCGACAGTAACACCATGAAGCTCTACAAACATCACCCATCACAACATAAATCCTGCAACCTCTCGTAACAGTCAACCACCCCCACAAAAATCTCAAAAAGTAATAGTCCAATCCTCACCAATCGCAACCCCTACTCTCCCAACCACCGCAAACGCCGCCCGCGACCCTTCCGCCGCGGTATACATCACCGGCGCCTTCCAAGTCTTGCCACCCACCTTGACCGTAACCTCCTTCTGATCCCACTCTTTAGGCGCACCAACAACCACAATCTTGTCAACCGCAACACTCGCCATCTTCTTCATCCACGCACCAGGCTTCACAGCCTTGGCCGCGCGACCCTCGGCATCCACAGAAGCCAGAGAACCATCGCGGAGAGAGAACTTGCGGTGGATGTATTGGCCGTTGGTGTACTCGTACGAGTCACCGTCATCGACGTACAGTTCACCCTCGGCAATGCCAGCCTTGGAGACGGTGACGACGAGGGTGTAGTCATCAAATTGCATGAGTTGGGTGGAACGGCGGGGAGTATCGCGACGGGGAATCACATGACCGCCCTGCATAAACAGAGGGATGGCATCAATGGGAGTCGGCAGAGTAACCCAAGAGCCCTGTTTAGTGGGGACAATGTCATACGTGAAGTAGTCGTAGTAGATCTCAGAGTCGGGAATGTAAATGTCCACACTGGATTGGCCCTCGCTGACAACAGGCTTGGCCAAGAGACCATATGAACCAAGATAAAGCTGATCGTCAATGGCAAACGAGCCTTCGTCATCGGGGTGCTCCCAGAACATGGGACGGACAATAGGACTAGCGTCCTGGCTAGCCTCGTAAAAGGCAGTGTACCATGCGGGCATCAGCGAGTAGCGAAGACGCAGAGCCTTGGTGATGATGGGCGTGTAAGTCTCACCGGCCATGTATGGCTCACGGCGACGCGAGTCAATGTGGGCGTGGCCACGGAAGAACGGGTACCAGATACCCGCTTGGTACCAACGGGTAAGCAGGTCCTTTTCGGGGTTACCAAAGAAACCACCAACATCGGCACCAGCAAAGGGGAACCCAGAGACACCCTGACTGAGAATCATGGGAATCGAAGCCGCCAGGTGATCCCAGTTAGCTTGGTTGTCACCGGTCCACATGGCACCCAAACGCTGCGAGCCAGCAAAGAACGAACGGGTCAGAACAAACGGACGGCGGAGCTCGCCCTTTTTGCGTGTTTGCATACCAACCTGAGTGGCGTTCTGCAAAGTCATACCCATAAGGTTGTGCACATCACGGTGTTCCCAACCGCCGTAGTGGATATTGTCCTTGGGCATGGTGGTTTCAGGGCCGTTGAAGACAGAGGGCTCATTCATGTCGTTCCAGATAAAGGTGTTTTCCATGGTACCCTTGAAGTGATCATATTTGAAAAGAGCACCCCACCAATCGCGAGCCGCAGGACTAAAGGTATCAACCCAGAATGACGAACCAGGCCAACACCAACCCTCAAACTGGTTGCCCGCCTTGTCGTGAACCGTCAGGTCCTTATCCTTCATCTCCTTGATGATGTCGTAGTTATCGACGTTCTTAATATGGGGATCAATAATGGTTACCAGCTTGCGACCATGAGAATCTAGCTGCTTGCCCATGGCGATAGGATCGACAAAGGTATCGGGGTTCCAAGTGAAGTATTTCTTCTCATCCGTATACTCAATGTCCAACCAGATGACATCATAGGGAATCTTGCTCTTGTCCATACGACGGTCCACATCCTTGACATCTTCATCAGAAACGTAGTTCCAACGGCACTGGTGGTAACCCAGAGAAAACCCCTGTGGCAACGCTGTGTTACCGGTGAGCTCGCCGTACTTGGACAATACATCACGAGGAGAAGGTCCCAAAAAGACGAAGAGATCCAGCAGACCACTCTCTGAAATCCAGTGCGACGAAGTAGTAGTCTTGGCACCCTGGCCCAGAGCCTTATCGTTGGTGACCTGGCTCTTGACAATATCAACCCAAGTCTCCGCAGCGTTCAACCAGAACACGCCAACGGTAGACCCCTTCTTATGCGCTTGCATAAATGGAATCGATCCATACAGGGTCATGGGGCTATCAAGAACATACTCAAACACATCCGCATTGTACATGCGGTACGGCTCGCTGTGCTTCCCCTCACCACCGCGCGTCTCCTTTAATGATAACGGCCCCGTGTGTGACGCAACACCATACACGTGCTCGTACCCAGGGAACGTAACATCCAAAGCAACACTTTCAGGGCCTCTCGGCTTCGTATCCGTGTTTCCACCAAACGACTCATCCCACCAAGTACTCTGATCTTCCCCTTCAGGCACATTGTCCACCTTTGGCCGCCAGTGCTCCATGTTCATCAGCCCACGATCATTGATTTGCACCTGTGTTGCACCCTCACGCCTGAAGTCGATGCTAAAAGGACTCAGTGAAATATGCGCCTCAAACGTCGCCTCTGGTCCATACTTTACGATGACCTTGGCCGCATCTTTCTCCGCCAGTGCCGCCGTCTTGTCCAACGTTGTCCCACCCACCACAACCAACTGCTCTGCCTCATTGTAGCGTTCTTTGCGCGCTTTGCTCTGATGCCTCAGCTCAATGTCACCTTGCTGCCGGCGTTCTTCATCCAGGGTAACACGAGCAGTACCAGATTTGTGGAAAGAGACAGTAAGCGGCAGGCGCACAGCTTCAGCATCCTTGGCGACAGTCTTAAGGATTGTGGCCTGAAGTTGACCGTCAACAAACTTGATGGAATCGGGGGCGATATCGTATGGGGAAACCCAAGTCGAGGAGTGTTCGGCAGCATTGTCGGCATAGGCGCGGTTGCGCTTGCAGAAGCCAGCTTGGTGGCATTTCTTGAAGTCGTTTTCTTTGACGGCGGCTAGTAGAGAAGGAGGCAGGCGGAAGCGTTAGCAGGGTTGAGAAAGCATGAGGAGAGGGCGGGGGGACCAATGAAAGGCGATATTTGGGACGAAATGCCCAAAAGACACATGTGAACATACCAACAGGAACAACAAGGGAAAGAACACCAATGGCTGCGATAGCCTTGGAAGACCAGCCGGACGATGACGATGAAGAGCGCATGGTGGTGATGCTTTAGTACGTCCTTCCGTCTCAACTTGCTTAGTAGCTCAACTCAATGCACCAGGCACAAGCAAACTAACAACAATGGCAATCAAATAAACAAAACAGAAAAACCAGACGAAGATAGGAGCTCATCAAAAACAAACTCTGAACAGAATTCAGAAATAATCGCGAATAAACAGAATCCACAAATTTCTAATTGCCCACTCTTGGGTATCTATCTAATCGAGGGGAATGTTTTTTTGAAAGCAAGCTGTCCCGATGGAAGCAGAAGCTCTCCAAGGGACCACTTAATAGCTTCAACCCCCATGCTTTGTAACTTCCTTCCACTTTCAGCTCCAACGTTATTGTGCAGAACCCGTCTCCACATTTTGGATAAGACCCAAGCAACCAACGTCAGCGCTCAGACCCGAGGTTTAACCGACATGCCCCCAAAGACATGCATAGAGATGAAATTTTCAAATCACAAAATAGTACATGTGTCAAGAATTAATGCAATATGAAATGCATACCCAAAGGATATCAACTCTAAAGAGAAATCCTTGCTAGACGTAGTGCCAGTGCGTCAACCTTAGGGCACAGTGGCATCTCAGCTGCTTGAACCCACTCCGTCTTTCCACGCCTTTCAAGACTTAGGTTCTCAAACCTACTCGTCAACCAATCCATGAGGGGACAATGCCCATCATTAGTGTCGGCATATTCCTCATCCTCGAGATTTCTGTTTAGGATATCCCGTATCCTGTCCCCCGCTCGCCGTTTGACTTCCTTTAGGGTCTCTGCTTCATCATACGCCAAAGTTAACTTGACTTCTTCTCTGGGTTTATCATGACCAATAAAAAGGGACTTGCTAAGCACCGTGAATCTTTCAGGACTGAGTGTTGCACATGAACTTTCATATGCAGTATCATCATGACAGCTGGAGTTTACAGTGCGGAAGACAATAGTTGGCGTATGTGGTTGTGGCAGACCTTGACTACAAATAGTAGAAGAGGCTTCACTGACCGCGTCGTCTTTGCCTTCAACCTCTCTCAGTTTCTTAAATTCTGCTGCATATCTTGTCGAGGAAAATGAACAAATAGCTTGCCATTCAGATATAACATCTGAAGTCTGTACGCTATTCGATTGCTCGAGTTCCATACCAGCAATCTTGCTTGCCATGCCATCTTCGTCTTCTGTGCGATGTTTCGGTTTTGGATGAACTGTATGGATTGGAACACCTCCATCATCTGATTCAGTGCTAGCTCCTGATACCCTGCTACTGGAACCCGAATATTCTTTCTCTTGCTCAAGGTTGCAGACAGAGACGCCACTGTTGTCCAAAGCGGACTTGTGATCTGATTCAAGGACTGGCCACGAGTCAACCTTTGGCGCCAGAAGTGACAATGGAATTAGACCTTGAGACTGAGAAGCGTCCGATTTATCACTGTCATGGGAAAGCGAAGATGACCGCGAGTGTTGACTTGATGAGTGAGATGATCTCCGACGTTTTGAGTTAAAGTCAAATTTCAGAGGTACTCTAGTCGATGTTTCGGTAGAGCAATATTTGTCCACAGAAGGTGAAGGCGTGTTTGACTCATGATTCAGAACAGGACTCGAATTGGCTGATCTCAACCTAAACTGGAGATTGAGTGGAACCTGGGTCGAGCTCCGCGATATACACGAGTCTGGCTTTTTTCTTTCCTTTAGCACATGATTGTCATCACTGGAAGGTGAGATCTTGTGTGGAGCAGGACAAAATACCGGTGACCATGACCCGTGGTTGAATTTGAGAAGAAATGGTGCTGCAAAAGGTGTCCCCGGTCGTTCTATCGGTGGAACAACGACAGATGTCGTAGGTACCGCGGGGCACCGAATATGAGGTACATTCGGATACCCTACTGGTGTGGGAACACAGTGACAGGTTAGAGGGGGAACATAGGGTCTGACGGGACGCCAAGTCCTGGCATCAACCGGGTACCAAACCCGATTCATAGCAAGGGGCCTGCTATCAGGTTTAACGGTAGAGATCATCCGGGATTCAACTGCAGATATGATAGAAGATTTATTGTAAGAAGTAGCAGCGATAGAAGATGTAGGATATCCAAAGGGAGATTCAAGTGTGAATATAGGTTGAGAGAAGCCCGAAATGTTTACTGGTGGAGTAGAGAAGATATTTTCTGCATTGACGGCGTTGGTATGCATTGGGGAGTCCGCTTTTGAGTCTTGTGCAGGGACAATATGAACGGAAGACACATTAAGGGTATTGCTCCGAGGCATACTTGGAGACTCCGCTAAACTCGTTCCTGCAGACATTATGGGGAATTTGACAGAAGAGGCAAATGCTGAGCAGTACTCTGCTGGCGACTCCGGATCAGACTCTTCTTGGCCAAGCATAGTCTCCGAGCGCTCACAAGCACCGATTGCAGGCATTTGCGCCCTCAAGTGTTGCTTTAGTAAAGGGGTAGCCGGAGACATGACTGAAGAAGCGACGGGAGACGCCATAGTTGAACAAGGCTCATCCAACTTTGGAGAACTTGCTGAACTGCCAACCACGCTTGCAACGGGATGAAAAACATTTGCAAAAGACGAAAACATCGGGATTTTCTGGGGTGTCGGCGTAAGATTGAGTGGAGAAGAAACGGCAGGATGAGACTCAGGTGGTAACTTCAAAGGAGTTTGTGGTAGCGACTCTTCAGCAGAGTTTTCTTCAACTTGCGATACATCAGCCACAACTGGCGGGACCACCCTAGGTATCTCCACCAACAATTCATCCTTGACGAAAGAATCGATTGTTGGGATAGGCTCAGAAGATACCACAGGACTTTGCGGCAAAGAAAGAGAGACAGAAACCTTCTTTTTGACGACTTCATCTCGTGATGGTTGAGAAATAGTCGAGTTTGGACCTGCAATGCTAGCTCTCCGACGCGGCATGTTCACCATAATGATAGCAGCTTCGGAAGCTTCCAGGCGCAGCCGCTTGTTCTCCCTCCTTGCAGCTCGTCTCTTAGACGCTTTCCGCTTTTTCTGAAAGCTTGGGGCTTTGTCCTCACTTGCTTCTTGCTCATCGGGCGATATCGTTATCGGAGGGCTACGACGTGTGCCCTCTACGATTTGATCTAAAGCGTGGACCACCTTTGCTGCTGTCCGACTAGTAGCGTCCAATCCAGCAAAGGCAGGGGTGCTCTTAAGCACGATCTTCAACGCTGCCCGAAGGGTGTAAAAAGCGTCTATACCAGCGATGTGAAGCGAATGGGTAAGCTTGATATCGAAGGCAGAGAGCGTATCACTCAAGGATGGATGGCATGATTGGCCCTTCTTCATGCACTTGACAGTATTTTCATGCATGGACTGAGTGTCAATTACAGCATCTGGTGGATTAAAGGCCTGGAGATTCGAAAGAAACTTTAGGTCATTGTATCCACTGTGCACAATGAGCACCCAATTCCGCTCCGACACTCGTCCTTTTAGCCAATTACGAAGTTCTTGCAGATTTCCAACTAGCTCCGGCTTGCCGATGATAAAGCTTAACATCCGTTTATAGTAATCGCCGAAATCTTCAAGACCTTTAATAGCCAAGTGAAATGGCTTGATGGCAGTTTCTGGCTCAAGATCCTCGTCTCTGTCATTGATGCTGGGCCTTAGACGTCTCAAGTCCAGTACTGAGACACCAAAGTGTACACCTCCTTCTGTACGTTGTGGGGCTTGCTGTTCCTCAACATCAATGGCTATGAGCAACATGTCGCGGACATGGGAACCGGGAAGACGAAATGCCGAAGACCAAGCGTCAGCCTTAGCTTCATGACCACCAGTGTACAAGCCCAAAGCATTGCGAAGAATATCGCACTGGCTAGACATAGGTCGGTAAGGTTTGAGGGCTGATGTGATGTTCCGAGTCGGAGTTTGGAGGAACCGAGCCAATCGAGGGACAGTCGGCGGCGGGGTCTTGAGGATGGTGATGATCTTGGCCGATTTGGGTGTAGCAATTGGGGTCGGCTTGGTTGACTTGACGATCTTGGTGGTCTTCCTCGATGAACTGGTTTTCTTCGGGGTCTTGACAACGTTCGGTGCGGGTTGTGATATAGAGGTAGCGTCGTCGACGATTCTGAGAATCTTGGCAGACCCAGGAGTTGGGTTCGGGATGTACCTGGGCTCGGAAGTGTCGACTGATTGGGCCACCAGTTCAGAGTATAGAATAACCCCTGAAGACATCTTGGCAGTTGTTGAGGAAAAGGTCATTGTAAAGGCTGTTGGAAATCCGGAAAATGACGGACTTGAAAGAAGGATGCAATTGTATCGATGGTTATCGATTCGAGAAAGGGAATATAGTAATGTTGAATGCAAAGGTGATGATAAAGTAATGTTAAGCCGCCAGTCTTTTGATTGGTCAGTATATATTACCATTTGTACAGTTTCAACACAGGCAAATCCAAAATATCATCGTACCTAATCATTCCATCAAAACATAAAGCTTGCTCATGATATATTTCGGATAAGAAAGGGTAGATTAACAAAAGAAAAAGGTTGGTTAGATGAAGCTTGAGAAAATGAAATATCTGGATATGTTGATGTGAAAAACTTCGAAATGAATCTCAGGATAAACAATCTCAAATGTTGGTCTTTACTTTGTAGTAAACATGAATAAAATTACTAAAACGGGAGTTCCACACCCAAATTGGACGTTGCTTCCCAAACGGGATGCTTACAAGATCACTAGGGTTTTACATAGACAAACCCTTATAATGACTAACAAAAACCCAGTCTATAAATTTTCACTATGCTGCAACTCCTGCAACTGCTTCCTTTGGTTTAAAATTGACGCTATTTTTGTCAAACTTCAGTAGCTTCAAAAGTGGGTCGGCAAATCCTCCACGCAGCCACCAGGTCATTGTCCTAACAAATCCCTGTTGCTCGATGAAGCTTGTTAAGTGATATGACGCTATAATGCGACCCTTTGTTGAACGTTGAGGAGCACGAATTCATAACCGTTTGAAGGGAGGTTGAGAAAGGGTCACTGTCCTTCTCCATCAGGTAAAGCGAATATACTGCATCTAGAAGGATATTGCCTCACAAAAGTGCTGTGAATCTCTCACTTTTGTGTCAAGATAACCTGATTTGGAAGGAGCCACAAGGCTAACAGTATTGGCCCTCTACTCACGGTTAAAACAGCAGACTAAACAGCGGACATGATTCAACCGCGTCTTCATCAACTGAATACCAACGTACCGTACCTATTCACTATTTCTCCTTTCTCGTGCACCAAAGCTCGTCGATCCGCCACGTTCCCACGACTAGAAAAGTTTTCAAAGCTTGTCTGACTTTGGAATCCGACTTGCGTCTCGCCTCAAACTTAGCTTCCAGTTCTATACATCCCTGGTTTTGGCGGCTCGTCCAGTAATGAAGAAGTCAGCCCAGCAGCAGATCAATGTCATGGGTGCCCACCAACGGAGCCACGATGGGAGGGAGTTGAAATCTTGAAGACTTGGAGCTCAGCCGCAGTGCCGCATTGCTGCCTCATAGCTGCCATACTTGTTTCTCGAGCCATGTTGATTCTGTAAGCGAGGTCGGACACCCATCAAAAACCCATATGGAGTTGGTTAACTCAGGCTTATCAGAATTACCAAGATAGAATTCACAATACTGTATCACTCCATGACCGCCCATTGAAGCGGGTAAATGGTTACAGCGAAGATTAAGTGACCCCCGTATTTCAACATATAGAGAGAGGAATCCTCCTGGTTTCTCTACTGACTTCTTCAACCGGGCGTATTTTTCAAACGAGCTTCATTTCCGAGAACGTTTAATGCTTAAATTTCTGTAACTTGGGATCTCCGCCCTGGCAATATTTACATGAACAAGGTACGGCATACAATACATACGATCACCAAGAATGCAGGCGACGAAGCTGTATGGTACTTTCAATTCATCTACAGGGCAAGGGCTGACTTGCCACAGATCAGGCCTTGAGAAGTCCTTTTGCATACTTTTGACATCAACCTCGCAGTGAATTAATGCTCCTTCACGCCAGCTGTTGGAAAGGGTTCTTTTCCTTTTCTTTTTCAAAAAGGGCTTTCTTTTTATTCTCTCTTTTACTCTTTCAATTGTTTTTCATGAAAAAAAAAAGATCGTGACTTTGCGTCTTTACTAACCCAGAATACGTCTCTCAAGGGGGATTACTTTCAGAGGCTACAGTCTCGTACGAGATAACTGCTGTCCCATGATTTGAGCCCCGCATCACATATGAGACGTCGTTATTTATCTGTTAGGTCCCAATAATATTGAGGTCCCGAGCGTTTGGAGTATCAACAAGCTTCGCCAAGCTTCACTGCACCCATTGACGGGTGCCTAAAAAACAACATAGCTCTAAAACACAAGCGAACATTATACGAAAACCATGAGTTCATGAAAAAAATAGAGCACCAATATTGTGAGATACTCCTAATGTTCTCTTTACTCAGCGATTGTACTAACCCAATATATTCAGAGATATTTATCCAAAATTTCCGACCCTTTCCAAACTACCACAAAAATGTCAAACTCAGGTCTCCCCGATGGCTGGGAGATGGATTATGACGGCAAGAGGTGGTTTTATACATATAAAGCGACTGGCTTAGTACAATACAAGTGGCCGCAACCTGGTGATGAGTTTCCCGACTTTTTTGATCCCGCCGGTCCAGAGGTTCCTCTACCACCCGAGGATCGCCTCGCAATCCAACAGCAGCAAACAAAGAAACCCGATGAGCCCAGAAAGACGTTTGCTTCCGGTATGAGTGCTACCGGCGGCCCGATGGCATATTACGACAATGAAGAATTTGGAAATACGGAGTTCTTCCAGCCTGATGCGTTGATGTATATGGGTCCAGGTGCCTACAACGAAGTCAGCCCGATCGGCAACGACGACATTGAACAGCCATCTTCAAATGTTGCGGAGCTTCCTGTGAACTCAACATCAATCGGCACCGGCGCCAAGGTCTCTCCTATTGCTAGCGAAAAATCAACCCCAATGACCCAACATTCGCGGATTGAAGCTCCAGCTGGAACAAGCTTCGCTGCCAGGATGACTGAGTCATTATCAACTTCAGCCTACGCCCAACTACCTATCAGCTCTAGTGTCAAGTCTCCACCACTGCATGCCCAGCAGCCGGCACAAATGCACTTTGAAATTCAAATGCTCCATGGTCATGAGATCCAGACATCAAGTCAACGCCGGGCGGTTGGCCCAAATCCTATTGGATTTATCGCCGAGATGCCCACCGAATTTACCGCCCTGGCACCGGTTGACACAGCTCCTATTGAAATGGGTGACGATAGAGTTCTTGCCCCCATTGAAACCGAAGTTCTTGCCAAGTCTGGTCCAGCCATTCGTGATATCGCCGAGCTTCCATCAGCTTCCATCGACCCCGTACTGGTTGACCAAACACAGCAGCAGCGTGAAAAGATTCGCAGCCAGCAGAGGCCCTACGGCGAAAGACAGTATCCCTTTCAACCACATAACGATGCTGAAAACGAGGAACCTCACCCAACAACCAACAACTTTGGACCAGAATTGCCTCCCAAGATTCCTCATGATGAAGCTTCTACAGTCCCATCCACTACTTCGCTTGGGGGGCAGAAGCTCCAACCGTTCAAACCTAGTGTCGGATCACTGTCTTCTGCCAAACCGTCAAACCATGCCCGTCGTCCTTCTGAGATCAAAAATCATCGCTTATTGATGCTAGCTAGTGGCAGCAAACACCTCCTCCACATTTCTCCTTCTCAACCTCACTTGAGATTCCCCCCAAACTCAAACTCACCCCCGAATTCAGCACCGCCATCACCGCCTAAGCCACCCAAGATGCCGATACCTCCTACTTATCAAGGTAGTGATCAGCCACCTATTGCTTTACAACCGGGGATTCTAGTCGAGAATCTAGTCTTGCCACCCGTAGTTCAAGCCGCTACCAAGCAACCGTCGCCTCCGAGATTGCCGGCTCTGCCATACGGCCCGACAAATAATCCACTACCGTATCCAGTTGATGATTATTCTTATGGGCATGACGCTATCTTAGACATGCAGCCGGCCTGTACTGTTCCGCCTCATGTTAGAACTCATCGGTCAGCATCAATGTCCATGGCACCTCCAGTGTCGTTGTGGAATGGTGGAAGTCTGGCCTCATCAACACCTAATCATTCGATGCCATCCTTCTTTGTGCAACCTCAGCAAGCTCCTTACCAGTTTCATCATCAACAATTGGCCCTTGCCGGAGACTTGGCCGCACTTCGGGCCTCGGCTGACATCCAGAGCGTTCCGCCATTACATGTAAATGTAGGCGCGGGAATTGTAAGGCCGTCGACTACAGTTCCGTACCCATCGTCTCAAATGCCTCGTATGACTGGTCATAGTCAAATGGCCAACCATGACTCTCATATCCCAGGATCCCCGGGTCATGGTACTGGCACAATTGATATCAATCATCATCGCCGTCCTGCTTCAGGTGTATCGGCCCTTTCGTCGCCATCTCTTGGGCCTCAATCTGCCGGTGGGATTTTGGCTGTCTCATCTGTCTCGTCAACAACTCTCGGGTCTCACTTTGATTCCTCGTCCGGTCGCCGCCATTCAGTTTCCCAAAGTGGAATGGGAAATTCTTCTGATCGTCAGTCTGAATACTTCCCACCTCAAGCCAGCTCAGACCCTTTTCGCACCGTCTTGCCCGTGCCACTTGAAGCTACTACTCGCCGCCAATCACTTAGCCTTGTCAATGAAATAGCTCGTCAGAGGCTGATTAAGCGCAGGCCGTCAATGGGCACTCATCCTTCCGTGGTGTCTTCAACAAGTCAGAGTCCTTTGACTTATTCGCCTAGGGTGCGGTCCATGTCAATGTTGGCTGATGGTGAGGCGGCCTTGCTGACACCGTCGCCTGAACCTCACACTTACCACAGTCAAAGTCTCCATGCCATCAAGGAAGTTCCGCTCCCCAGACCCCCCCCCGTGCCGCCCAAGACCCCCATTATCGAAAAGGAGTCATTTGTCATGGAGCTTCCGGATAAGCCAAAGGAACCCACAACCCCGGATATAGGTACAAAGGGCTCACAGGTTCGGCCGCAAAAGCAGATAGTCAAAAGTATGTTGCTTGAGACAGATGTGGCCAATTCAACAATTACTCCCAAGGCACCTCGGGTGACTTCAGTTGGCGCAGCCCTGGCGCCACCATTATTACTGCTCTCATCGCCAAGTCACGTTACATCACAAATTGCTGGTAAAACCCGGCCAGTTTCACTTCCCCCACCCTCTCGGACCTCAACGCTTATATCTGTACAGGCACATCAGCCAAAACCGATGCAGCAACATTCACCACCTGCTAAGGAACCCAAGGAGAAGAGCAGGTGGCTCTCCAAGATTTTCAAGGGACATAAGCGTAAGGTTTCACCTTCCTTCAAGCTGTTCAATGCGACGCCTAACACGACCACGTCGGATCCTGTCAACTTTCCTGTGGGTTGGGAGGATAAGTCTCGGTCAAGTCATGACTCTACAGCTGCGGACGGCCAACCAGGGCCACCTTCTCCGGCGCATCAGGATGGCCTCCGTAGTCATGCCCCATTTCCTAACCAGAATATCAAACCAGGCACCACTAGTGCTTCTTTGACCAACCATTTGTCTAGTTCATCAATTGAAATTACCGTGTCCGCACCTACAAAGTCGCAAGCGACCTCTTATACTGACACCAACACTACGCCATGGGCAGCCACCACATTGACTACCGAGTCACATGGACATCATCATACCCTCCATGAAATGCCCATCATTCACTCGCCTCCTTCCGTCAGCATCACTAGCAGGGAAGTTCCTAGTCCATTGTCTCAAGCGGTTTCCCGCAACACCTCGGGGCGTTCTGTCAACTATAGAAGCTCGATGCCTTGTGAGCTAGGAGTACCCAAAGGTGATTTTTTTGATGGCGTCTCAGACCAGGCTTCTGTATCCACCATGGACATTTCAGAAGCTAGAATCCAGCCTGTATTACGGCCCCAGCTCGTTCAGGTTCCATCGGCTACCACCTCCATCTCTAGCAACGGCCACCATGTCTTCACCTCCTCCAATCTTGGTTTTGAGATGCCTGCCAACAATGAACCCAAAGCTCTCCTATCAGATGATGCAATTGCCCCCTTGGCCTTACGTAAGAAGACTGGCCGACAATCTCTGCCCACGTTTCCTCTGGAATCGCAGAGTTTCTTCAAGACAAGCGGGCTGGGCTCCAACATGGCTTTTAACGGTGCAGAGGACGACAGGACGCCCACACAGGCTCTACGACGCACCTCTAGAAACGATGTACTCGAGGCAGAGTTGATTGATGTGCTTTTTGCCAAGGATGCAGGACAGAACACAAATAATGGTGGTTTGTTCATGGCAGAACTTGAGGCGGAACCGCTGTCCCCGCCGACTAATAAGCAGTCAGAGTACTCGGTTGCTCCGTTGTCGACACCACCGCGGTCTAGAATGTCTACGGCCCCGAGAACAGGAGGGATGTCACCGCTGTTCTCTAGTGATGGAAATACTCGAGTATCGGGTATTGAAGATGAGGAATTAGCCCCTCGGCCGCTGTCGCCGCGGAGTCCCAGGAGAAGATCATCACGGGTGGGGGTAGATATCAAGGGGAAGGGAGTAGTTGGGAGTGTGGGTAGTGGTGGAATGGAAGGGGGGCAGTTGATGCGGGGAACGAGTAAGTTGAAGTGGACGAAGACACCGGCGCCGGATTACACGGGGGATGGATGGGATGATGATGAATGGGCGTAAAGGGAAGGGGTAGAAGAAGTAGTTATGGGACCTTTGCAAAGGTGTGTGTAGTTTTGTTGGTGGTGATTTTATTCAGCGATGCTTTTTTGCATGATTGGTTGATACCCTTTTGCTCGGATGTGGGAGATACCTAGGTATATGGAATCAGGTATTTATGTTGTCACATAGACGCCGATATAACACGATATTTGAAGTGATGTTACTTTTAATGACTTTTTTATCACTGAGCAGTCTGAATATAAGACAGACTAATTATAAGCATACTTTGTACTTTTTGAATGTATCATGTGCATCACACCACCTCTTGTCTTACCCCATATCTTGCCGTTTTCTCTTACCCACTCGTCAGTAGTCAATCCTTAACCCCTTGACATCAATACCATCAACTGATATATGGTAAATATAAGACAGTGGCTCGACCAAGAGAGTACATGGTATCCGCAAGTGGATGTGAACTATGGGTGGATACCAGTGCTTTAGTCGAGAGTGATGAATGAGCGGAAAGGGGAGGACGATAGAGATTTGATAGGGATGTATAGGGCGAGTTACTTATATCAAGGGGAATGTGGCATATATAGTTTAGTTAGCTACGAGGAACTAGTTAGTGGGTTCCCCTGTCAGGGGTCCGCCCAGCCAGAAAGGCCCTATGACACTACCGGTGACTGGGCCCGGAGGCCGGAATGGCCCCCTCCGACAGGCATAAAACGGCGTCAGAAAAAGCAGTCTTCTCAGGGTTGAAATCGGGGAGTCTGGACTCGAAAATCCGACCGCAGATAGTTAGGAAGAGAATAAATAATACAACAACAACAACAACAACAACAACAACATTTAAGGTGAATCCGATATGGTCTAGGGGCTAGGATATCTCGCTCTCACCGAGAAGGCCGGGGTTCGATTCCCCGTATCGGAGTTTGACAAGTTTAGTGTTTTGGGTGGTCTTTTCAAGACTTGAATGGTTTTCTTTTCTTCTCTTTCTATTTATTTATTGATATACTGTACACCTTGATACATAGCAATACAATAAAGAACTGGTGAGTTCCTTGGTATATTGCCTCATGGCTGGAACTGGGGATATGGCACTGAAGACCGTCTATCAATATGGAGGAGGGGGTGACATGACTAATATCCAACCATGTTCATCAGGTAGAAAGGAAATAATGGACAGTGTCTGTGAGTTGTCTTTGTCTGTAAGGGTTCATCTGGCAATTTCCACCGGGGGCCAATGTATTGAAGCCTAAGAGAATACAGGTTTTGATTGTGGAATTCAAGGGGAGTTTCAGGAGTGTAGTACTTGGTCTCTTTTGCTGAGCCATCATGAAGAAAAAGGTAGATTCAGGAGGGTCTTGATTACAATGAACGGAGAATAAGGATGTTTTCAGCGTGGGGATGTTGCTAAATGGAGAGATTCTACTGTGTATGAGACAAGGTATAAGGTTTACAGAAGGGGAATGGGGTATTTGTGACATCAATGAAGAATTATATCAGCAAATATAGCCTGGTAACCTATAACCACTGGCAAGCCATCAGCCAAAAGGCTGACCAATCAAGTAGGCATCATCAGGATTTACAGTAATCATCCACTGAATCGATCGAATCCCTTTACAAGCTCGAGGCGGCTTGGATAGTCCATAGCACTTGGCTTTACGAAGTGTTCTTTGTCCGTAAAGTTAGTGCTGGGGGATGTTGTGAAGATGCATGTCTTGATTATGGGACATTTGTTCCGTGCATGCTGTGTTATGAGAGTGTCTTGGAGGCGCAGTTACGAATGAAGCTTACAATTTCCCGAGGTTGTGTCTACCGGAGCTGAAGACGAGAAATCTGAATTGTTTCTGTACAGCATCAAAGAGTTTCCGAATTCTCACGATTATTATTGATCAGGATGCCAAGGACCGATGATAAGCTATGTACAACCCCAACTATTATGCAGTCACCTCGTTGTCTAACCCATCAATACCATCATCTCAACGTGTTTGATTCCCTCCCACCTCTTGGTGATAACCAACCAACTCTCTCCCTACTTCATGCGGTTCCCACATGCTACACCATCTCCAAGCTAAAGCCCCCCCCCCCACCGCCATCTTCGCACAATGGTCTTGATTCTTCGTCCAAAGGCCGCCCGATGCATCCATCACGCAACTAATGCTGGGTGCTTGATGTAATGAACAATCATGCCTGTATATTGTAGGCTATTGACTAGAATGCAGACACGGAGGGTTCAGAGGCCGATGGGAAGAGTGAGAAGGGACGAAGTGAAAAGCGAGGGACCGAGGAATGTAGAGCATTAAAGGTATTGGTCAAGTTAGTAGACAGGGTAGGTAGGGTGCTTAGGGTCAGGGCAAACCGGTATCAGTCGTCCAGGCACACCTACACCCACTTTGTATATATTCATGGGAAATCCAGATTTAGCCATTAAATGTACCAAGTCCTTAATCCACTTAACCTTGGTGCAAATATCCATGTGTCTGTCATCTTCTCGCCCCCTTGCTATCTGCCAACAAACTACTGCTTCCTCTACATCTTGACTTGCTTGACACTAACTAACGCCCGATCTGACACCTTCCACTAGGTAACCGCACAAGTGCATAGGCCACCAAGATCGACGTTATGATGTCAATCAAGTCCATTTACAAAGAATCCTCTGGACTTCCTCCTATAACCCTCTTATCCCGCCTGACAAACTTATACCCCTTGGCTCGGATACTGTGTTGGGGATTGTCCGTAATGGGTGGGATCCAACCGCAGGGCCAGTCATGAAGGGGAAGGACGGGCTGTACTAGGACGTTGTGGTTGCTCATTGGGATGGATGCCACCTCAATTTTATAGCCAGATTCCAAAGGATTTATGCTGTTGCAAGTAACCAAGTATTGCATATGTCTGCCTAACAATGGTTGATCAGGGCATGTACTGACTTATGTGGTGGGTTATACTTGGTTATAGGTTATAAATAGCTTATTTCAATATTATTTTGGTGCTGACCCGGAAGGATGACGGTTCGGATGCAGAGTTTCCTTTTTTTTCTTTCTTTTTTTTTAACGACAAACGCCTTTTGATTGGATGAGGGTTGGAGGTTCCCCAGACTGGAGTCCGGATATGAGTTTCCTTCTCACTGATGTTTTTTTTTTAAATTTTTCTTTGAGGAGAGCTGAGAGTCTCTCTGGGATATAGAGTATATTTGAAAGGTAAAATAGTACAATTTCACCTTCAACGTAGGTTTGTCTATAATCATGAATTCCCCAAAATAACGCCACCCTCCAGCAGAATGCCGGCTCCGTGAATCATTGCTCAGAATATGAACACATGTTCTTTTCAACACAAGACACTAGCCACCATCCCCTCTACGTGTGTCTCTTGTACTCAGCCAAAGCTGACCTCGATCCATTTTGACAAGCAACTTCGCTTAGAACCACCAGCCAGCACTTTCACTCACACTCACACTCTTTTCCTAGATATCCTCAAGTAAGATTCTTGGTAATCTGTTTTTCTTCTTGGCTCTCCTCCACACTCATCAGCCCTGGGAATTTCCCCATTATTGGGTCAACTTGGTGGACAATGTGGCCAAGGGCAGGAGTGAACATGTAGTATCAAGAGAGAGCTGGCGGCCTCTGATACGATGTTCTTAAACCTTGTTTCGAGCAGATGCGTCATAGGAAAACCTAGAGTATGAGTATAAAGTCTGGAAATGTAGTCTTTGTCTCGGCAGGACAGCTGGGCCAGCAAACAGAAACATGCAGTTTGTATATCAGGTACTTTGGGGGGGGGGGGGTGGCAGGGAATAGATACTTATAGGTGAGTCTGTAGTGATTATGCGCTGGAGTTGGCAATCTGTCAGCCAGAAACAGAACTATAGATGGCCTATATCTTAGAAGGTACCTGTAAAGGTATCTGCTTTAGCATGGAAACCTGGAAAGGTCGAATAAACGAGGCTCAAGAAGGAGGTGGGATGAATATCTTACGATGCCTCAGTTCTGGAGGTGATGGTAGCTGAATATGCGGGTTACGGTATTGTTCCGGAGCTATATCACTTGATATTGTATAGAGCATCTTGCTAGCCTTTCTGTCTGTCTCCATATCCTATCCTAGAAACACTGATTCACTCAAACTGGTTCCCGGCCACTTCTGACCCATCGATAGCTTATTAGCCCGGCCAACCATCCCCCCCCACCCACAGCCTGGTCTCATCTTTTTTTTTTTGACTTACACAGTGTCAGTGTTTTATCTCTTTGGCAACTATAGCTTCAACCACGTCTAGATTTTGAAAAGAATAGAGGTGAGTCCATTAGGGGATAAACATCCGTTGTCTTCTGTACTACGCTACCGCAAACTATCTGTTGCCCAAGTCTTAACTAAGGAGAAGGGGGGGGGGCGGGTGATTTGTAAACATCCAGCTTGAGGCCATATATTCTACTATCAAGACACCCCCTTCCCACATATTTCTTACCCCCTCCCCCCCCCTTATTGTCACTATAAACCCCATTATTCACGTGTCTTCCATTACAGCTACGTCAAAAGATGAGCTCATGGCTGTCAGTAAACGCTATGCCTCCGGCCCTTGAATAACATCAGGCAAATATTTCCCTTGACCTAAAGATTTGCCTTTTTTCTTTTTCTTCTTCCTAAATTGACCTCGAGACCCCGTTGTTTATCTGCTACTCTTTCTTTCTTCTCCTTGTGTTTTCTTCCTCGTCAAAGTTGTCTGTTTATTTTTCTGCACAGACGCCCTTCCAAGAGTACAAAGTCTTTCTCTCCCTTTGCTGACTTGCCCTCGAATCAGGGAAACAAAACAAAAGAACCTATTGTGAATAATAAACTGTGATTTCCTCGCTTCTTTGATTCTTTCTTTGGTTGTTTCTTTCTTCGGTTCATATCGTTCATTGGCTCCAAGTGCCATCCATCTACCTTGATATCCCCCTCTCGTTCTCCACCTATTATACCATCTTCAAAACATCACACATATAGACACACACACACACACACAACTCCCTGCCACTCATCATGGCTACTCAATCTACCACTCCGTGGTATAATGCCTCCTCAACCGAAGCCGACCATGCCCTCTCCGGCAAGGCCATGAGCCTCCCACTCGTCCTCTTCTGCGTTGCAATCCTCCTTGTCCCCGGCCTCTTCTTCAAGGGTCTCTCCCGCAAAAGCACCCTCTCTGACCAAGATGTCAAGACTGAGGGTCCCAAGATTACGAACAACGTCGTCTTCCAGGACCGCTATCCCGGCAACTTCCCCGGTCCCAAGCTTTATCCCATTGTTGGCCGTGTCCACGATCTTCCCCGTTTCAACATGTGGCTCAAGTTCAAGGAGTGGGCCGATGAGTTTGGCCCCATCTACCAGACACGCATGTTGGACCAGAAGTTTATCATTATTTCAAACGAAGATATTGCCCGGGAGCTACTTGTGAAGAATGGTAACAACTTTGCCGGGAGACCGCAAATTCGTGCCCTAATCAACCACAAGGCCGGCCCCGTCTACTCGGCACTCATGGACCGTCATGGTAAGATTACCCCACTCTATCAACCTATTGGGTAATCACCAAACTAACATACTTTAACAGACACCTGGAAGTACCAACGCCGCTGGGTCCACTCCGCCATGGCCGCCGCCCACCAAAAACACTTTTACGGCCACGTCGGACGCGAAGTCAAACGCTACCTAGCCACCCTCCTCATGGACCCCGAAAAGTTCCACCCCTACACCCGTGAAATGACCGGCCGCGTCACTAGCCGTCTCGCCTGGGATGACGCTACCCAAGGCAAGCTCAATGGCGACATGGCCATCACCACTCTCACCCAAATGTCCGTCTCCGGCCCCATCGTCAATACCATGGCCCCTCTCTGGACCCTTGGTGACCTTGTTCACTACAACCCTTGGAGAACCAACGAAGTTGCCCGTGAAAAGAACCTCAAGGCTTGGTGGGCACAGTTGCTGTTGGTTGCCCGGAAGCGGTACCAGGCTGGTGAACTGCCGGATGACACTTGGTGCTTCAGGTACTTTGAGCAAATGGCTGCCAATGGGAACTCTGAACTGGAGATGGATGACAAGCAGATTGAGATGGCTTCTTGTATGCTGGGTTTCCAGGCATTGGTTGGAGCTGTGACAATTTCAGGCCCAATGCAGTTCTTCATCATGTGCATGGGTCTTCACCCCGAATGGCAGCGCAAGTGCCAGGAGGAGATTGACAGTGTCTGCGGTGACCGTATGCCCACTACTGCCGATAGTCCGAACCTGCCCACTGTCAGAGCCTGCCTCAAGGAGACTGTCCGCTGGAGATCTGGTGTTCCCCTTGGTAAGTTGTATACTTGTATATCCCTCACATGTCTTCTATTATTGACATATCATACTTTCTAGGCGTTCCCCATCAGTGCGAGACCACCACCGAATTCCGCGGTGTCACTATCGAGAAGGGTGCCATCATCCTCGCCTGCGAATGGTAAGTTTCCAGCAACCTCCCCCTCTCCCCATTGTCAACCCTAACCCTGCACTCACTAACACCACCTTCCCTATAAGGAACATGAACCGCGATGAAGCCATCTACCCTGACCCCGAGAACTACCATCCTGAACGCTGGCTCGACCCCTCGTTCCCAACCTACCAGGAGCCTCTCAGCCGGTACCCCAACTTCCGCGAGGGCAAGGGCATGCACAGCTTCGGCTGGGGCCGCCGCACGTGCCTGGGACAGACGATTGTCGACGATGAGATGTTTGTGGCTGGTGCGGGTCTTTGCTGGGCGTTTAACATTGCGACAAAGCGATGCCCAATGACTGGAGAGGAAATCAAGTTTGATAACCAGGCGACGAACTCGAATGTTATCTTGGAGCCGTTGCCGTTCCCGATGGATATTAAGCCGCGGAGTGCGGAGAGGGGACAGCAGATTCTGCAGAACTACAATGATGTGCGGAGTGAGATTCGTATTTGAGGGATACGTAAAAACAAAAGTAGGGAGAGGGGAAGAGTTGGTGGGCCTTTTTTTGCACTTGAATGAGTTGTATGGGTGTAGTGCTACTTTCCTGTTGTTTCTTCCTCTTTGTTTCCTTGTTATTTCTATTTCCTTTGTCAGTTGATATTGGAAGATGTTGGTATATCTCGGCCAGTATACCCGCCAGGCCTGTTGGCTTTACACCAGTCTTGTTTCTTTGTTTTCTTGATTGTATTCAAGTGTAGCCAATATGGGCACTCTCTTACTATGTGTAACCTCTTTTTCAAATATGATATATAAATATGAAACCAGTTTTTACTGCTGACATCATGTTGTCTTCATCACGATGTATAAAACGGTCACTATAAGTGGGGCTTACATAAGCAAGGCTCCCTGCACATCCCACCGCACCAACTCTGCTTTTTTTTCAGGCATTCCTCAGCCTTGTCCCTCCAACCCGCAACGAAGCTCTCAAATCACTTCAACAACAATTCCGGCCCTCCGATTTCCCATCGCTCCAAATCCATTTCCTCTCCAAACCCCGTTTTCTGTCTCTCTTTTGTCGTATTTGTGTCTTTCTTTTCTTCTTTTCGTTTCTACCGTATACCTATCCGCCCCGCCCGCAATCATGACGTCGACAATCGGTATCCCTATCAAGCTGCTCAATGAGGCTCAGGTATGCCAATTCTTGTTTGCAAACAGGGCCCAGAGCTCTATAACTCTACATACTCGTTTAATGGCCAGTGGTCCTCCTATACTACATACTAACAGCTCCCCAGGGCCACATTGTCACCCTCGAAATCTCCTCCGGCACCACCTACCGCGGCAAGCTCCTCGATGGTACGTCCTCTACTCTCCCACCTCCCCCACCAACAACCAGCTAACGTATGTTTCCCCCCCCCCCTCCTATATAGCCGAAGACAACATGAACGTCCAACTCAAGGATATCACCGTGACAGCCCGCGACGGCCGCGTCAGCCACCTCGACCAGGTATACATCCGCGGCTCGCACGTCCGCTTCTTCATCGTCCCCGACATGCTCCGGAACGCACCCATGTTCCGGAGTCGGAATGTCCGTGGCCGTGGTGTTGGTTTAGCCCGTGGTCGTGCTACAGTCTCGCGTGCGCGTGCGAGCGGTGGTGGTCGTGGTGCTCGGTAAAGAGGATATGAGAGGGAGGAGACACCGGGGAAGGAAGACGAAAATGATGATGTATTTTCTTTCAATGGAGTAGATTAGCGGAAGATGAGGCAGAGGATGATATACCCTTTTATACTGTTTGATGCTGGAGCTTATGATATCGGCATGCAGTACGCTGGGTAGGGGGCTGATGTTCCATGTGTGTGTTTGTGTTTACAAGTATCACCGGCGTTTGACGTTGTTTTGTTTTCATTTGATTTCGGATTTGATTTGGGTGGATTCGATATAACGCTTTTACCGTTCCTGTCACTATGTGATTATTCCATCTCGTTATCTAGTCATGGCATGTGATGATGTTTTGAGTCTCAATTCGCTCAACTATGACTTAGTCTTACACTCGCCCTCTGGTATATGTACATTTTCCATCATATAGTCCATCTGGAAGCTTTATCTTAACTTTGATAGTGCCTTCCGTGCCTTGTCGAGAATCCCCTTTATCACACTATAATCATTAACCTCTCCCGTTGTCAGATCCGCCGCCGCTTTTCCATCCAAAACATCCGCCATGCTCTTCTCCGCCGCCCTCACCGCTTTCCGTCCCTCTTCCCGAACATCCCCCTCCCAAAAGCTCTGCGCTTCTTCCCATTTCCGCTGCATAAGTCTCAAACTTACCACGGTACCAAGAGCAACCACCGAACTAGCCTCGTATACTGAGAATTGCGAGGCATAGATTAACGCACCAAGTACACCGGAAAGACCAGTGGAACTGAGAGTTTGTAGGACAAGCTTCTGTGACAACGCCTGCAGAGCGGGAACTGTCTCGTTATGGAGATACCGACGAGTAAAAGCAATGTGGGTGGGCCACTTGGGTGCCAACTTTGCCGCCTGTTCGGCTGTAATGGTTTCCCGGGGACTAGTAAGCACAGGACCGGCGGGGATAATGGACATGGGCTGTGAATATTGCACAGAACCCTCGGGCAGCCCCTCGCTGATGCGACCTGCCAAAAAGATCATGCTCTTATCCGCCCGCGGTAGGAACCGATCATGAAGAATCTCAGATGTCAACAGTCCGACATCATCGACACGCCAGAAGAGCTTCCACCACTTGAGTTGTCTCCATCTGCTGCCACCAAAAGCCTTGTCAAGTTCATCCTGCAACTCAGCGTGGGCGCTTTCCGACCAGTCAGCAAGAGCCTTGTTAAGGGTGGCGATTTCCGGGTCAGTTTTAATGGTGGTGAAGGCAGTTATACCGGCCTCGGCACTGTGAATTGAGGCTGCTGTCTGTTCGATTACAGAGGAGATGAGTGAGCGGACGATGGCTTTTGTTTGTTCGGGGGAAGACTTGGTGCCTTCCAGGATCCAGTCGCGAATGGACGGGAGGTTGCTCTGTGACCAGAGCTTTTCATATTTTATTCCATTGCTGAGACTATCGCGGAAGAGCATAAGACCCTGGATTCCGGTGCGCACATCGATAGCAATAAAGGGGAGTTTCTCATCCCCAACAGATGGAAACCCCAGAATATTAATGGCGGAACTGGTTACTGGAGACTTGGCAAGCGAAGAGATTGCGCCGAGGGTTGAAACACCAAGAATACCATCAGCGACACTCAAAGTCTTATGAACCGGCGTAATCAAGGTTTGATTTGCAACAACAGTCGGCACATCCAGCAAATCCTCTTCCGAAAGTTCACCGGCCCTTGCCGCGTTTAACCGCGCATCCTCCACACACAACAGTTCAATATTGTGCTTATCCCAAGTCGGCGCTAACACATGCAACTCCGAAATTTCATTCGGCTGTGAGATCAAACGAACATCACTCCCCTCCACAGCCTTGCCTATCCGCACGACCAACGGCGTCGCCACGTCATGGTTCTCCAAGCTAGCCTCCCACGCCTGTTCCTCAACCAACGGGTCTGCCAGCAAAGCCCGAATCAAACTCTTTGCCGTCTGCGCTGACTTTCCGTCAGCAACACCCAAAACAGCAACTCTGATCGTCTCGTCACCGGCCCGCTGCTGCAAGTTGTTGATTGCCAATTGTAGACGCGTCAAACCAACATGTCCTGTCGCACGAGCGCGGAGCTCTTGCAGGAGCTTCAGAAGCTCTATTCTACCATCTGTTGTGATATCAGTCGATTGGATCGTTGTAGCGGTCAAGGAACGGATTGTCGTCGAGAAGAGGGCTCGTCTAGCCGTAGTGCGGGAATTGGTAGGAGAGATACGACAAGTGAGAAGGATGGTTGCTAGGCGTTTTCGGCAACCATAGGGCAATCGGGTTGTAAGGCGGATTGCCATTTTGGGAGATAGTGACGGGATCTATTCACATGAGCCCGGTTGTCGGCCGGAGTGGGGTAGTTGATTAAGTTTCGGGGATGCTGGGGCCGAGCTAACGGGTTGCGCCGATTGAGAAATGCACTAAAGCCATATTATGCATATAGTGAGTTTCTTGACTTAAACCCACCAAACTTGGTAAATTGCAGTAAAAAGAGAGAGAAAAATGAATCAATTCGTTCAGTGCTAGTTGTATTTGCATTTCGAATTCATCGCCAATGGCACATTAACCATATTTTACATTCATCATCTTGTTCATGGCCAATTCCAAGCTTGATGAAATGCCCCACCACAGCCTTGCAGCTAAACGACGACACCAAAAAGACCAAAAAGACCCTGGAAAAAATTATCTGTTCAGCCTTGTCCCACCTCTCCTCTTCACAACTTGCGCCTGTCGGAAATCCTTCATAGCGCAACTTTGCTCAGAGAAATTGCACATTCAACATCTCCGTCTCCTTCTCCAAGCCAATCACCCACTACCACTCCCGCCTTACAGCCAACACCATGGCAACCTCAAAACCCAAGCAGTCGCCCTTCCTCTCGTCAATGATGAAAAGCGCCACAAACACTCTCTCGCTCATCTATCTCTCCCGCGAAAACCTTGTCCCCTTGATCCTCCAAGACTCGCTCCAAACCGGTGTCTTCGATGGCTACGCTGAAGGTGCCACTCTCAACAGCCGCTTTGGCTCTTTTCCTCACTCTACTTTGATCAACGTTCCCTGGGGATCACAAGTTCGCGCCTCAACTGTCGACACTGGCTCTCGTGGACGCAAGCGCAAGCGGAATGGCGCCGACGAAGAAGAAGAGAGCCCTGCCCCTGCGGGGCCCGAACCGAATACCAAACCCGATGACACTCCGGTTGTCAAGAAGGCAGTGACGGCTGCCAGTGGTTTCCTGCACATTCTTAAGCCTTCGCCTGAGCTATGGACCCTTAGTTTGCCCCACCGTACGCAAGTGGTCTATACTCCGGACTACTCGTACGTTTTGCAGCGCATTCGAGCATTCCCTGGTAAGCGCATTATCGAAGCTGGTGCCGGCAGTGGCTCCTTTACACATGCATCGTCTCGCGCGGTATACAACGGCTACCCCGCAGGGCCCGAAGATCGCAAAGGAAAGGTCTTCAGCTTTGAGTTCCATGAGATGCGTTACCAAAAAATGACGGAGGAAATCGCCAGCCATGGTCTCGAAGGTATCGTCCAGATTACCCACCGTGATGTTTACAATGGTGGCTTCCTCGTCAATGATTGCGAGAGTCCCAACGTCAACTGTGTCTTCCTTGATCTTCCCGCACCATGGGAAGCCCTCCATCATCTGTCACGCCGCCAACAGGGCAAGGCCGGCGAGCCGCTGAAAGATGAAGACCGCGATCCCCACTGGGTGTCACCGCTGGACCCTAAGGACACTGTTCATCTGTGCACATTCTCTCCCTGTATAGAGCAAGTAACTCGGACCATCAGTGCCATGCGCCGTCTCGGATGGGTTGACATCGACATGGTGGAAATTGCCCACAAGAAATTTAATATCTCACGTGACCGCTCCGACAAATCCATCACTGCGCCCATCGCCGACGTCGAAGAGGCTATTTCCAAGCTTGAAACCTCCCTCAGCGCCTCCCTCAGCAACAACAAGCCATATCGCAAAGACAGTCTCACCCCCAAGACCCCGAAACCGCCCAAACAGCAAAACGGACGCCCAGCGCACCCGGAGGGCTTCAAGCCGTGGCTTGAGGGTCGCATCATTCACAGGCCGGAGGGCGAAATCAAGTCTCATACATCGTATTTGACCTTTGCGACGTTGCCGCGAGAGTGGACTGAGGAAGATGAGGCCAGGGCCTTGGCGTTGTTGCCGCCAGGGACTTCAGGAAAGGTCATTGGGAGTTTGGATAAGGCGGCGAGACGGAGGGAGAAGGAGGAAGCGTGGAAATGTAAGGTTAAGAAGGGAGGGAAGACAGATAATGTGACGGTTCCGGTGCCTGTGGAGGAAAATGGCGAGGCCGTCAAGTCATTGGTGAAAACAGAGGAGGGATTTGAGGAGAATGCTCCGGCATAAAAGAGGATGGAATGCCTTGGAAGTTCAAAGATTTTATATTCATCTTTTGTAGATGACCCAAAGTAGAATGTAATACCATTTAGGGTTGTAATAGGGTCATGTATTCGACCAATTGCATAACCCCGTCAACTGCATTACTTTATTTAACCCCCCACATTTGCGACCCGCGCATCGCAGGTGACATCACCTCACAGCGCCCATCACCACCAGTCTTTCCCCGACCTTTTTTCATATCATCACCAATATTCAAAATAAAATAGAGTAAAGGATAAACGATGACCTCGACCGCCCACCGACGTCTCCTCCAGGAGTACCGCGCCCTCACCAACAACCCTCCCGACGGCATCACAGCCGGTCCCGTCGATGAAGATGACCTCCTAGTCTGGGAAGCGCTAATCCAGGGCCCCGAGGGGACGCCCTACGAAGGAGGTGTCTTTCCGGCCGAGCTAAAGTTTCCTAAGGACTATCCCTTGTCTCCTCCGCAAATGCGCTTCCTAGGTGAAATTTGGCATCCAAACGGTCAGTTCTCATCTCCCCCCGTCTCTCTTCTTCCCATCAAATAACCTCTAATGACTCCCAAAAACTAATATTCTATTCATCCCACCCAATAGTCTACAACAGCGGCCTCGTCTGCATCTCCATCCTCCATCCCCCCGGTGAAGACCCCAACCACTACGAACACGCCTCCGAACGGTGGTCCCCCATTCAATCCGTCGAGAAGATTCTGATTTCTGTTATGAGCATGCTCGCTGAGCCCAATGATGAGTCTCCTGCGAATGTGGAGGCAGGGAAGATGTGGCGGGAGGACCGGGAGGCTTATGAAGAGAAAGTGCGGGCTGGTGTACGGCGAATGCTGGGGCTTTGAGAGGATCGATATATAAGAGTTCATAGTGGCTTATAAAAGGAGTAGTAGCAGGAAAAGAGACTGCGGGTATCAGGTTCCTGAAGATGGGGATTGTATTGATTGACTGTATAAGAGCGTGGATTCGATGTTCTTTTCATTTTTGTCATTCAAGGTTTATCATAGATTCATAAATGCCAACTGGGTATAATATTCCATTTCATCATCATCTCTATCATCCTCTATCGTCTATTTTGTCTTTACATGTTGTTCTCCGCCTTGAACTTGTCCCAAGCCTCGTTCAACGTTGCAAACACTGTCGCAGCAATTAACCGGACCTCCGTACTCGCATCTTGCGGAATCTACAACACCAAGTTAGCTGTGGCACGTGACCAATATATAACCTTGGCCATCAAAATATCAACATCATGTAACGGTAACATACCTTGTCCGGATGCGTCTTGGCAATCGCCTTCATGTACGCAATCTTCGCCTTATTCGCCATAACCAACTCATGCAACCCCACCTTGTTCCACCCACTATTCTCCCACAAAACCGCATCCATCGTCCCAATCAACGCCCGCAAATTCTCCCTCTTCCCATCCCTCCACGCCGCAATCTTGGCATCCACCTTCTCCGACAACGCAAACTTCTCATCATCCTCCCTCACCGCCGCCTCATTCGCCTTCCGCAATCTCTCCACCGCCTCCGAGTTACCGTTACCCCCATTCAAGCTAACCGCCGGTCTCGGCTTCGGCCGCACAGGCGCCTTGGCAGTCGGTCGCGGGGCAGCCTTTGGCGCCAGAGCCTTTTGACAACGTTGACGGCCTGCAATGGCGATGGCGCCGCCAATACCCGCTTCAACACACTGTTGCCAAACGGCACCGGCGTCGGCCCACCGTTCCAGGTGCTCCAGAGCTTCTGCTTTGCGTGAGAGAGCCTTGCCATAGAGTTCCTTCATATCTCTCTTTTCCTCAGCGCCTGCTTCCGTCACCACCATCACACTCTCATCCTGTCCACGTCCGGGGCCAATCAACTGTAATGCAGAGTCAGCATCCGTGATGGCATTCTTGGGTTCACCATTCTTGAGGCTTGTCAATGCACGATTAGTCAGCAGGATGATTGCCAGCGGGTGAGTCTGAGGCAAAGCCTGCAATGATGACGAATATGACGAATGGGCCGATGCATAGTCACCACGCTTAAAGTGTGCAGTTCCCTGCAACCGATGCCGCGTCGATGTCTGCAGCGCAATGGGAGAAATAGCTGGAATCTGTCGCGCAGGACGACGTGGTACTGGTTTCGGTGAGGGTCTCCGAGTCGGTGACGGTGAAGCTTGCGGTTTCTGTGCTGGACGCTGGGGGAGAGTCTGTTGTTTATGGCGGGGCATAGGGACAGAACTACCACCCAAAAGATCACCTTCAATGGGAGATGACTGCTTCGGTTGGTCGATAGGAGACTGCTGAGGGCGGCCACGACGCTTGTTAGGACTAACATAACCACCAAGATCATCATCTTCCTTGGCGAGTCTCCCGGTAATCGATCTTGAATCTGTACGAGACGGCTGCTGGGACGCATGTTGTCTGCTAGAGGTTGACGTTTTGCTGGTAACATGTCTACCACCACCCTCCAATATCATAGCCTCGTCAGTAACCTGAGGGCCCGTGGCTTTGCGCTCCGAATGCATCTGGGCATCACGCATCCACTTGGGTTGGCTCGGGTCACCGCCACCGCCACCGCCACCGCCAGTAGCACCATCTTGGTTAAAATCAGCCATGGCCTTCTGAACCTTCTTCTGACCCGTCTTCCAAAGTGAGTTGGCCGTCTTGAACAGTTGTCCACCAACAGCCGCCACAGTCTTTTGGATATCCTCGCCACCAGCTCCGGCCATCCAAGCAGGGCTGCCTTCACCTGAATGACTTCCTGATCTTTCTGGTTGATGATGAGGTCTCGTTTGCGACGACTCACTCCGTCTTTGTCCCGACTTCCCTAATGCCTTTTCTTTGGCCTTGCGGTGCGCATCATCTAATAACCAGTTGGCCGCCGCCTGCACGTTTATCCCAGCACTACTTTCAGTAAGACCCCTTTGAGCGTCTTCCTCTGCAAATCCATAAGCCATCAACTGCTCGACTGCCTTATCAAAGGCCTGGTTACCAGTTGGTCCGGCCCTTGTGGGCGCTGGTGCCTCGTTATCTGAATCCGCCCATCGACGTGGTGGTGGCCGACTTTGAGCAGCAGCCTTCTCCCTCCGTCTCCTCTCTGCTTCTTCAGTCTGTCTCTGCAGAGCTTCCTCGGCATGTCTCTTTGCCTCTTGTTCCCGACGCACTTCTTCTACTGGTCTCGCCAAGTCACCCAAGAAATCTAAATCGTCCGCATCGGTGGCAAGTGGTGCGGGAGGTGGCGACCTACCCTTGAAGAATTCGGTCAATCCGAACGGGTCATCGTCGTTCGAGGCGAGAAGTTCGCCGGTAGCATGCGTTGTGGCAGACCAGTTTGTGGGATTCGAGAGATCGAGGCGGGTATTCTGCGGAACCGGCGTGCCAGCGGGAGGCGGGTAATGACTAGCGTTATCAACCTTGGTATCGGCGCGGAAAGCAGCGAAAAGGTCATCGTCGTTACTGCTAGCTTTACTCGCGGGTGTCCCAGATTTCGGGATAGGTGTCGAGGATTTCGGGACCAGGGGTGTAGCGAATGGCGAGGAGAAGGAGCCAACGGAGCCTGAGCCGGAACCGGCGGCCGAGACGGGGTTCGATAAGGTGGAGGATGAGCCCGGGCCCGATCGTGCAGCAACCATTTGATCAAAATTGAATTGCGAGGCCACCAGCTTGCGCTTTTCTTCCTCCTTTCTTCTCTTTTCAGCCTCTAGTAGCTCCTGGCGCTCGCGTAGTGACAGATTAGCGGTCGAGGTGGTTGCTGAGGGAACCTTGGCCAAGTTCATCAGATTAGCGAAGCTATCCTGGGCGCCAGAGGGTTTCGAGGATGCTGATGAGGGGCCGGATGGGGTGTTGGTGGGTTTGAGGGCAGCTATGGGGTTGGCAGCGGAGAGGGGGGTGTTGCGACCGGAGGCGAGCGGAGAGGGGGTGCTGCGGAAGGAGCTGTAGGAGCTTTGAGTACTGGAGAGGTTCAAAGAGTTGAGGTTGGAGGTGGGTTTTGCAGATTTGTTAGGGGTCGTAGATGACCAGGTGAGACCCGAAAGGTCATCCATTGTGGTTGGTGGATGGGCGAGAGCTTTGTGGATTGTCAAGAGGGAGGGAAGAGGTAAGGAATGTCGATGGTAGGAAATCACGAGAATCTAGATGCTCTCGGGAATAAAGATGCAATAGGAGCGCATGTGGTTTATCAAAAGGGTTAACTGCAATGCCATGTGATTGTGGTTGAAAGTCAAAAAGTCAAAGAGGCCAGATCAGATCAGTGGCATCACAGCTTGAGGTGTTGATGATGGTAAAAGCGTTGTGACCTCTAGAAGAAAGGAAGCTACATATGATCCGGCGGCCGATAAGCCACCTGGCAGGATTGCGCATTCTCTGACAGCAGCTGGCATTTTCAGTAACCCTGTTATTCGATAACCCTTATATATGCACTTGCAGCGATTTCATCACAAGAGACGAGTTGTTGTTTGAAAACAAACTCTATTCTTCATCTCATAATGTATACACTTGAGAACAAACCTACCCACCAGCACCCCATCTGGCCCCTCATCAGCATCGCTCATGACTTCAAGGCTAGTGTCTAAAAGTTAAACCCCGGGTTGTACTTGGATCCATCACCTAAGCTAAGCCCGTTCACCTCTCCCAAGTCCAACCCAGGAATGTCTTGGTGCCGGCCGTCGTTGAGCCCCATCCAAACTAGTGTGTTCAGTGATGGTCCAAGTATCATGAACGTTCTGGGTAGAGCGGGACGAAAGATTGAGATATTGATGAAGGCAGTCTGAACCAGAGTCAGTTTTTCGGTGGGGGAAGGGGAGAGAAGAGGGGGGAAGGGAAGAGAAGAGGAGAGGGGGAGGGAGGGAAGAGAAGAGAAGAGAAGAGGGGGAGGGAAGAGAAGAGGAGAGGGGGATGTCCATGATATTTCTGTTGTTATTGGTTATGTGTTACTTTTTAACAGTTTCATAGGTTTTAGCTGAACAAGTAACTAAAGACAGTGGTTGGCTTGGATGATGATAAGCAAGTAATACAAGGAATAATTGAGGGGGTGCGTAACTTGACTCCTCTTTTGCGGTAGAACCTCCCAACAAACACACGCAGGCCTTGGTGGCAAAAGCCAAAGCAATGAGGAAGGAAATGAATGTAGGTACTTTGAGATTCAAGTCCGAAACTAAAAAGTCACACTGGATTTGGAATAGCCAGCGGTTATTGGGCATCTGCATGTATGAGTGATGATGCCCAGGGGAGGGTGATGGAAAGTCACGAGGTAGGACAGGGCTGATTAGGGGGGGAGAGGGAGAGGATTATGCGCTGTAAATGAACAAGTTGGGGGTTACAAGCAAGCAAGCAAGAAGTTGACACAGGGCAGGAGGGACGATCATGCAGTTGACTCTAACTTTGGGATCTTTTTTTCTCCAATGGTTTGGTTTTGCACGGGCCGTATGAGGTTTGTAAGGGTACAATGTCAGAGAAGAGAATGGAAAGAAACAAGACGTGAGTGATGGTTATCATCGATACGGGATATCAAGCTGATCAACAACAAGAGCCATGACACATGACGAAGATACGGTCACTCCATGGAAAAATGGTGGTATCAACGATTGGAGAGAGACCTCCTGTTCTCTGGAACAAACAGGCAAAACATTTGAGGAATTCGCAGAGAGTTCATGGGACGGGATCCGCACGAAACGTCGCAGTGGTCACAGCAGTGAGTGAGAAAACAAAGATGACTTGGTGTCTCGTCTCGTCGTCTGTCGATGAAGAGAAAAAGGATGAAAAAAGGAAGAAAAGAAAGAGAAGAGAGGATTTGTTGGAGCGTCAAAAACACCTGCAATGTGAAACGGTGGCTTATCAATTTTGAGGTGAATCAAGTCGATCTTGAGCTGGTGATTGGGCAGCTATTATATATAAATCTCTTATTTTTATATCAACAATAGGAGTTGAGTGCCTTTTTAAGCTTCCGCTAGAAGCTCTGTCGATCACAACATATTTCAATCTGCTGTCCCTAGCCAAGCAACGTCTTGGTTCCCCTGGATCCTAAGCCACAAGCTTTCCTTCTTACCTGTCCTTTAGTAAAAGGACTGACTGACATGTTATAGGGGTGTCAATCTAGCGAGTCAATCTAGGGTTTAGTTCCTTCAACTTGCATTCATCTCTTGTTGGGAATCAACAGCTAAGAAATTGGTCTTCTTTCCTTTTGTTTCTCCTTTAAACAATCCCC
>MKGJ01000051.1:0-23498 GCA_002018255.1 Bretziella fagacearum | reverse complement strand
CCCAAAGCCAAAGGGCACAACTAACCAACTTCAACACTACGGCCTTGATCCTCGTTTCTCTCTCGGCACCACCCGACCCCCCGGCCCTACACAACCCGGCCCTACACAACCTCCCCGCTCGCCGACCACTGTGTCTCTTGACGTCACTATCTTCTTGGCATCCAAATCTGTCCCGACCTTTTGATTTTCGGTTGTCACGAATATAGAGTAGACTTTGGAAGCTTTTTGTTCCGTTCCCCTCTTCAAGAAGACAAAATAAAGTTACCAACTCACACACTCACACACACAACACACACACACACACACTACTCCCTTTGTTCTCTCTCTTCCCTCCTTAACCTCCCTGGTCACATCTCAAAACAACAACCGGCCCCTGCATTTGTCTGACCCTTTGTTTCTGTTCCTGTTCCTGTCTCTGTTGATGTCTCTTGCTTGAGGGAACTGGCCAATTACTTGTTCACCTCCTCGCTCCCCCCTCTGCTGAACCTGCCTTTTGTGCCTTTTGTGCCTTTTGTGCCTTTGATCATAACCCTTTTCTCTTTTCTATCTCTTAGCTATGTTTGTGTCATAGAGTAGTAACCGATTGTCAGTGCTCTTAAACTCCCCCCCCCGACTTCTCTTTTCTTTTTTAAATGTTTTCTTGTAGTATCAAAATATCTAGAAACAAAGCTGGAAGCAGTAGCAGCAGCAGTAGCAGTAAATAAATTATAAATAAATAAAAAATACATAAAAAAAAAACCTCGGATGTTCTCTACAATGTCAAATACCAATGATCCCCTCCATTTCTTTCCCTTTCTGGTCTACCTCTTCTTCTTCTTCTTCTTCCTACTTTTTCTTATTCAACTCCACCGTGATCGTGATCGTGACAATCAATTCGGTATTGTACCGTTCTATTTCCTTTCCTTTCCTTTCCTTTCCTTTCCTTTCCTTTCCTTTCCTTTCCTTCATTTCTTTCTTCCTTTTTCATAAAGAGAAGCATAGGTCTTCTCTCTTTCTTTCTCTTCAATTCTTTACTGTCTCTTACTATCTTCTCTCTCCAAGACTGCGTCTTCTTCATTCTATTCTACTTCATTCTCTTCGTCACTTGTAAGGCCCACTTCCACACATCCCATAAAAAGTCCCTCCCCTACCTTGACCTACCCTACTCTTCCTCCTCGACCCAGTGGCTCCTTTTTGATTATTATTTGTCCGAAACTCGATATCTTAAAGATACCTTCATTATCAACCCTTACAAAGAAAAATACGCATCTGAAAACCAATTGGCCCTTGATCACAGGTGACTCTCTGGTTCATGAGTTACATCATCCCTACCCTACTCCCCAACGCCTCAAGACAATCTCCTCTTCTACACCTTTCCCTTCTTATTGCCTTCTGCCCGCCTCTCTTTCCTTCTCGTCCCTCTCCTCCTCCTCTCCCCCCTGCTCTTTGTCTCGCTCTACTGCGCGTTCCTTTCTACTGCATTTTCCCGCCTTATACTCCACCCCCCTCCCCTTCAAAGAAAATATATACATCTACCCATAAACCTTGAACACGCCTCATCTGCTTGCCCTGCTGAGACTTCCTGCAAGAGTTCCTTATTACCTGGCTTGGCTTGGCTTGGCTTAACATCCATCAAATCCTTTCTCCCAAGCCCACAAACACAAACCCCCCCCCCGGCCCTTCATTCCCGGTCTACCACTCCCATCCCCGGCTCCTGTCTTGCTCCCTAGAAGTCTACCTGTGTGTGTGACTTACATACCCAAGAAAAAAAAGAACAGACACTCTAAAAAAAAAAGGAAAAAAGAAAAAAAAACAAGACAGAAGCCAAGACAGCCCAAAAAAAGAAAACAAGCAAGTGATCACCGTCTGACTTGTTTATTAGGGGCTCCTCCTCTTCCTTCTTCTTCTTCTTCTTCTTCTTCTTCTTCTTCTTCCTTCCCACACAACCCTCGTGCTTCGGGTTGTGATCTCAATATCATTGGGTGTTTCTCTTTTTCCAAACTGAACATTCCGCACACTCGTTTGTATGCTTTCCTTTCCTTTTACTATCCTCATTTTTTTATACCTCGCTTTTTTAGTAAAATCTGTAAGTTATTCCATTTCCCATTCCATCTGCTCACTCCCTCAAAACTCCCTAGCTACCACTATCTGGTAGCTCTCTCTGGAATTCAGAGATCCTCATTTTGGACATTCGTGCCTTGTTTTAAAGTTCCTTCATATACAAGCAAACCATGCACTTTCCCAATAGTCCCCAAAGACATCATTTTCTCAGCTCCCATAGTTTTCCTTTGACTTATTCATTCCCCGAACCCTCCTTCTCTGTATTCGCTTGATATTCGGCCCCTGTATCATATACACGCGTACATTCTTGCACAAAATGCTTCATATAGTCTCTAACCGAATATCCTCACCCACAGTCCATATTTTCAACCCCTCTTCTCTTTAAAACTCATCATCACCAATCATGAAGAACTCCGTCCTCGTCCTCGCTACCAGCCTGGGCGTCGCCTCCGCCTTTTGGCGCATGGAGTGCCCTGGCCGCGTCGGTGTCGCCCAAATCGACCCCATCGTCAACCCCGGTGCCAAGGCCTTGCACATGCACTCCATCTACGGCTCATCCGGCTTCTCAAAGACCTCTACCTTTGACGAGCTCCGCAACGGTAAATGCACATCCTGCCGCGTCCAGCAGGACAGGTCCGCCTACTGGACTCCCTCCCTCTACTTCCAGGACTCCGCCACTGGCAAATTCATCGAGGTCGACGAGCAGGGTGGTCTCCTGGCCTACTACTTCCTCAACCACGACAACATTGAAGCCTTCCCCGAGGGCTTTCACATGTTGGCTGGTAACACCAGCCGCCGTAGTTACAACGGTGACTACCTACAGCCTGATGTCGACAAGAGCAGCTGGGCCGCTGCCGGTATCACTTCCCAGGCCGACCTTGCCGAGCGTGCCGTTGGTTTCAACTGCCTAAACTACGCCAAGACTGGCGAGAGTACCCTTCAACGCCACTACCTCCCCGACAAGGAGTACCTCGACGCCAACTGCCCCGATGGTATCCGTATCGAGATAATGTTCCCTTCATGCTGGGACGGCACCAACCTCGATTCCGCCGACCACCAGAGCCACGTTGCTTACCCCACCCTTGTCATGACTGGTACTTGCCCGGACACTCACCCTATTGGTCTCCCTGGTCTCATGTACGAGACCTTCTTTGCCACCAACAACTTTGTCGGGAAGCCTGGTCGTTTCGTTGTTTCTAACGGTGACGTTGGTGGTAAGTGTTTTTTTTTTAATGTTTTTTTTTATAATTTTTTTTTTATCATCATCTATTTGTTATTCTAAAACAGGCAGTTGCATATTTTCGGTCTGTGCAACATGGCGACAATCGAATCTATAAAAAAAATAATTGTGGAACCAACAACTAACAACGTTTCTTTTTTTTTTCTTTCTCTGTTAGGCTTTGGCTACCACGGTGACTTTATTTCCGGATGGAACAAGGACACCCTCCAGTCTGCCGTCAACACTTGCACCAACCCGTCGGGTAGAATCGACGACTGCCCCGTCTTTGACCTGATCCCCAAGACCACCGCTCAGCAGTGCAAGCTTGACTCTGTTGACAAGTCTCTCGTTGCCGAGGACGGTGAGCTTGACTCGCTTCCTGGTGGTGTCGCCATCATTTACGCTGATAGTACCACCGAGGGCGACTCGTCTTCGTCGGCGGTCCCTACCTCGACCTTGGCCCAGGACCCCCTCAAGGGTGTCGCTGCGCAACTCTCCTCTGCTTTTGACGGGATCTTTGGTGGTGGACAAGCCACTACCTCTGTTGCTACTTCCGCTTCGGCGACTACTGCTCCGGCGACTACTGCTCCGGAGGCTATTGTCCCGTTGACTTCTGTTGTTTCTACTTCGAGTCCCGTGCCTATTCCCGCTGTTAATATCGCAGAGGCTCCTTCTGTTCCGGCCGAGGTGATTCCTACGACTTTGATGACTTTGATCTCGTCGACCTCGGAGATTCCGGCTCCTACTTCAGTTGTTGCCCCGACCACGGCGGCTCCCGTTGTTCCTACATCGTCGGTTGACTCTGATGCTGGAAAGTTCGTCAGCACGGAGTGGCAGACTGGTGCGGATGGTGTGGTTACCATGATTTACTGGGATCAGGCTTATGTTACTGCGACGGAGTGGATTGATGTTACCACTACTGTTTCCACGACTTTGGTGCCTACTGCGGTCCCGGTGCGGGCTAAGAGAGGTGTCTTTGGTAGACGTTAAGTGATGATGTATGCCTGTGTGGAAACAAATGTAGTTATTGGTGTTTAGTGAACTATGCTTTTTTTTTTTTTTTTGGATCATCTTTTTCTTTCTCTTCATATTATGGACTCATTTTTGTGGTGGGTTATTTTTCTTTTGATGGCGCTGTGAAAAGCCCTTATCTTTGTTTCAATTCTTTTTTCTTTGATTTTCCTTTCACGTGTCCGCCTTGATCTTTGTGATATTTGTAGGGACTGTGTAACGTCCCTTTATGTGAAATGTATATATATAATATGTAGTATCAACTCTAGCAAGCTCGCTCTATTCTCGTCTTGTCCCCAATGTTGATGAATACTCTACCTTGTTTACTACTTGCTTGAAATCTACTGCGCAGCATGCCTTAAAAGCCTCGCCCTTCTCTGGAATGCCCGCCTCTGACAACACATTCCCTAACCATCGTAATCCACGGACCCTTACCAACCGACATACCAATCTTCCCATCCCTTCCACTCACTTACACGCCAACCATCATCACTGCTAACCCATCATACACATACACTCTTTACTCTTTCCAAACCAATCATCTCGCAAGAACGTACGCTAAATCGGCCCCATCAACAGTCAGCACACAAGATGTAGTATCCTTCCGTATCTTCCCATCTCATCCGTCTCGTGTTGTCTCGGCGAAGATTCCAGCGCGAGCCATTGCTGACATTGCTGGCCTTTGTTGATATCCAGTAGCTAATGCCAACTTGTAGCTCTAACAAATCATGACTGGTCGCATGGTTCATATGTGGAGGAACTCTCCCAATATTCTTCTGCAATGCAGCCTTCAACTGTTGGCTCGTTCCTTTTCTTCTTGTCCTCTTGTTCCCACTGTAGTGGTGGCCTTTTCCTTTTCCTTCTCTTCTTAGTATCGTGAGCTTTTGTCTTTTTCGTTTGTCTCCGTTTCTTTCTGGTAGCTTCACAGCGGCAATGAAACAGTTTGACCTCAATATCAAAATCTAAGCTTGTTCTTGTATGTAACAATCTTCCGTTGTCTTCTCTCACTCTTTTGCCTTGTCGTCACTCGTTCCATCACCATCCTCTTCTTCAACCGTCATCAAATATGCCGGCCGTCCAGAGCCACGAAACCAGCCCCGGCCACTTTGTCACTCGCGACACTCTCGAAATCAGCATCAACTGGATCATCGGCGCAGTCGTTGGCGGTAGTGTCGCAATAGCCGGTGGCCTCTCTATAGTCCTCTACATCATGTCTGTCCGCCGCCAACGCGCCTTCGCCGCCTCGGAAACGTCCTCAGCTGAATCTCCACACATTGCTACCCGGAACATCACCCTGGTCAAAACGACACTGACACCCTTGGGCTCTATCGAGACGCTCCGCAAGGTCCCTTCCGAGACGAGGACTCTGGTAAATGAGAAAAGGTCATCCGGGGGTGGCCTGCGGGCGTTCTTCGGCCCCAAACAGAAACCATATGTCGGTTCCCTTACCCGCAAGACTACCCTTCGTCGGCAAAACTCTATGCGCCGATTCACCAACATGCCCGCTTCTGCCCTCGGCCGCAAAAGTCAATGGCTCGACGAAGACGCCCTTCACGGTCCCCCAACCATGCACCATTCTGACTTTGCCAATGGTTCTTCTGGCCGTAGCAAGATGGACGCCTGGCTCGTGGGCCCTCCGACGCTTCCCGATCTTGGCATTCAACAGGGTGTGGCCATGGATCAAAATGCTCTCGAACAAGAACGCGAACGCTTTTACCGGCTGGGAAATGGCGACGTTCCGTATCCCATGTTTAGTGGCAAGCGGCCCTTTGGTAGCCGGAATACCGCTTCGGCGCCTACTCTACGTGGCTATGGCTTGGAGACTGGAAACTTGGGCCCCAACTACTCTACAGCCACCAGCTTCGCTAGTGTAAAAACCACTATAACACGGGTTGGGCCTCATACACCCCTTCGCGCTGTAACCAGTGAATCCAACTCCCACTTGGCACCTCCATCCAGTGCTGATTCCGGCTCCAGCTCATCCATCACATCGTCTGATGCAGAGCTCCGACAGATCCTTCGTAGCACTGATCAGAGGCTACAGGTACCAAAAATCTCAACATCAGCCATCGCAAGCATGATGCGCACGCCGACGTCATCAAAGACTCGGAATCTCAAGTCTTCGCCGTCGAGGACACCCGTGTTTGGAACGAGTCCGTTGCCGGGTTCGCCGGAACAGGCAAAGTTGGCGTGTACTCTGAATGTCGCGCGATGGCATATCTTGACACCGGAAGATATGAACCGAGAGCGTCAAACTGGCGTCGAGGAGGTTGACAGTGATACGGAAGACTCGGAGGCAGAATTTGAAGATGATGTAGAGGATGATGAGGATGAGAGCATTCTGACGCAGGAGTTTAGTCAAGAATACAGCACTGTGCTCTCACCATCGAGCAGCTGTATTCGCCAATCCGTTGAAACCGATAACGTAGAGGAAGAAACTCCTGCTGCCAGTTTCACTACTGCTCCGGAATCAACCCCTGCTGACCTTTCTGGTCGGTCCTCCTCTTCATCTCCGTCTGCCCGTAGCGATATGTCTTCCGCCTTATCAACCCTCTACAGCGTTGATGAACGTGAAGACGCTCCGTCACCCCCGCACTCCACTGGTGCCATGTCTGACGCCTCCACCAAGTTCGACGCCGATGTCGACGACAGTTCCTCGGCCGATGATCCCTTCTTACTATCTATCCTTGGTTCTTTCCCAATCTCCAAGCACCACTCCATTAAACCCCTTTCCCCTAACCCTCTCAAGGTCCCCGGCCGCAAAGTCTTCTCTTGCCCGCCCCCACCACGTATCACTGCCGAGCCCGCTAAATCCCCAGCACCCACAGCTCAAACCACGGTCGCCGGGTCCCTTATCCGCCTCCGTCAGCCCGGCATCAAGCTCACAATCCCTCCATTTTCTACCCTTCCCGCAAGTTCCTTTTCTAGTGATCACGCCGCTTTGATTGATGTCCAGAAGAAGCGTAGCCATCCCAACACCCCCGGGACCATCCAGCGCAAACCTGTGTTGCCGCCTCCATCGGGCAACGGTACCAAACGGAGCAGCATTACCATCCCCAAGAAGAGCGCCCTGTCTGGCCGTGGCCGTGCGGTTTACATGAATAATGACAACGTCCGCATGATCACACCCATAAAGGGTAGTCAGATCCGCACCGTTACGTCGTCTGCCGCCCTTCGGAACCGTGCCATGGCGGCCCGTCAACGTCAAGCCCATGTCCAGGGTGCCTCCAAGGCACTTTCAGAGGCTAAACAGAAGGCGTTGAGACCGATGCGGAGCAGCCCTACTCTGGGCTCACACGACCATGGTGCTGCGTCTGTTTCCTCCCCCGGTACCTCTGGCTCATCTAGCCCCGAGTCCAACAGCGCTGGTATGGTTGTCTTTAAGGGACGCAAGCCTCTCAGAAAGTCCAACCTTCAGTCCTATTCTGTCCCCACTGTCGTCGTCAGCACCATCCGCCCGTCAAACTCCATGGCTTCCATGACATCTGGTCTCTCTGGCTCGTACTCCAACAACAGTATTCTCTCCGTTGCTGAGCACCACATGACCCCTTCTCCGTCCTTCCAAATGGCCATGTCCCGTGGTGCCGGCCCTTCCGGAGTCTTCATCCCCCAAAGCACTAGCACCTCCTCCTTTGATTTGACCCCTCTGACAGCCCTCGATGTCACCATCACGGAGCTCCGCCGTCGCAACAGTGGCACACCTGGAAGCCGCGCTTACAGTTATTCCGGACCTCCAGCCATGAACATGATGGGAATGGGAGTCGGCCTCGGCTTCAACAACAATCTTCTCATGGACAGTCCCACACTCCCGCGCCAGTACACCTCTACTCCAATGACACATAATGCCCACAAGAACACTAAAAGTACCAGCCGTCCCCCCGTTAGCATGCAAAATGGCGCCTCATCCACTTCCGCTAGCTACAACAACCGTCGTCGTACCCACACTGGGTTAACCTCTTCCGGATCCGTCGCCCATCTTGGCAACAACATAAGCTCTCGTGCCAACCGGATGCCCACATCTAACGGCTATAACCACCAGAAACGCCGCCAGATGCAGGTAATGTCCAAGGCTAGCCGCGAGGACATGCGGGCAGGTATTCACCCGGGACCCACGGGACCGGGTTCAGCCCCGGCTCCATCCTTCTCCTCGCAGACATCGTTGGGCCCGTCTGTTTCGCGAAAGTCATCGTTTCAGACTCTAGTGAGCACCGAGGAGATGGAGTTGCCACCGTTGACGCAAAGTTTGAGTGGATGCACCGATGAGAACCTGTTGGCTACGCCGGGATCGAAGCCGGCTCGGAAGCCGTCGGTAACGTTTGCCAAGACTGACGATGTCTTGTTGTTGTCTGATGATAGCAATTCACAGCAGCGGTTGAGTCTGTATGATGAAAATGGGTTCTTGGTGGGATCATCACCGGAGAGTGCAAGTGAGAAGTCGGCGGCTGTGGAGAAACCTGGGCGTATTCTTGTCTAGATTTAGAAGCGGGGGCGTTGGTGATGATTGATGGTTGTTTTTCATAATGTTTTGTTTTTTCTTGCATGTTAGCTGTATTTATTTTGTTTCTTCTTCCGTTTTTCTTTTCATTCGTTATATCATTCGTTATACCAAAACCGGTCAACTTGATGTTGTTCTTGGCTTCAACTCACACTCATTCTTCCCTTGATTCACTCTCACAAGTGACCTTTCCGTAGCTCAGTCACCTGTAATGCAGATAATAGAAAGCATTTGCTGTATTAAATATATTCGAGGTTAGTATCGTAAAACCATCCCGTGATTAGTTCCCAATGTGTTGTGACAAAAGAGAAGTTTAGTCAACCCGAGCCCTCTTACTCTCCGGGTCCTCCGTATCCCCCTCTTTCTGCCCATTCGCCACGGTTGCGGCCTCTACCTCCTCTCTTGGCCTCACTCTCCCCGCCCCTTCCCCAAGCTCTCCGCTAGTACCCTCATCTTCGTCCCGGCCAATCCAATTCCCCTCTGCATCAAAGTATTCATGTACATTCTCCGCTGTAATCCACCCAGAACTCCCAGGCATCGGCGGTGGCATCCCCCCATTCTCATTCCCCCTCAACACACCCTGAAAACCTTCCAACGCCTCATGCTCCACTGAGCCTTCGACAATAATCTCAGGGTACGCATCATCCTCATCATCGCCCTCAACCGTGGGGTCCGGGTGCAAGTCGGAGCATGCTGAGATGGCCGAGTAGAGCTTCTGGGCCTCGGTTTGGATAGGGGAGTCACCGGAGATCCTTTGCTCGGGAATAAGAGTCAGCTCGGCGTCGTCATACTCGTCATCATTGCGGCTGTCCGAAAGTTGAATCTGAAGCCACACAGTCTTGATAGAGTAGTCACCGTAGCTGGCGGACGACGCCGCATGGATAGCGATTAAGGGGTAAGGTATTGACACGCCGACCTGAGCGTTCTGGTTGAAAATAGTAAAGGTTCTAGGACAAAATTAGCATAACGTTTCAACGAGCCTAATAATTCCACAACAACTTACTCGCTCGTGACAAATACGTCAAGAACTTGCTCCGTCTTATCCTCCGTCTTGCCCTCCAATGCCTTGCTCTCCGGCTCCGTAGGTCTCTTGTCCTTGTCCGCCACAGGGAAGACCAGCAACTTTCCAACACTCTCGGTCGAAAGCCAACCCTTGATACCGATTGCGTGGTAATGCAAAACGGGCTTTCCGTCGTGGAAGCTTGCGGGCGTTTGACTCTGGTAGTCGGCAAGGGACATGAAGTCCTCTACCTTGGGAGGCGATCTAAGAGTAATGGGAAGCATTTCCGGGGTAAAATTTGAGTAATTAGTGAATAATGTGGGGTATTAAAATGGCTTGCAGTCGTCGTCAAGACTTTTGGTAACTTTTGGTGCGATATGTCTTCAAGGCTGCAGCCTTGTTGGTGGGACCAGCTATATGAAGTTCTTATCATCTTATCGGGAAATATGATTTGGAGGGGCGGTTGACCCACTTTAGAGTTGTTATTTGTAAAGGAAGTCGGGTGCACAGTAGTTGAGTGACCAACGACGTCATCTCATTAGCTTGAGTATGATATGGCATTGAAATTTGATATCCAAGGTTCACTTGGAATGACTTTTCGTTTTTGATTACGTTTTTTTCAAACACCAGCTAGTTTGACCTTCCATATTGATATTCGACAAATCACTCATCATGGCTCATTACGACAACCGTGAGTACATCCTCTCTTTCAGTATTTATTAGCCAACTTCACATCCCTTGGCACAAACAAAGACTACAATCTCAAATTTCAGTTCTCGACTAACCCCATCTAGAATTCAACAACGTCCTCTCCCAAGTCCCCCTCACCGTCGGCCCCTTCGTTAAACTCCCCAAAGCCCCCCAACTTGACTTCCACTACACCCCCCTTCCCTCCGCCCTCCCCCAAACCCGCTACCTCCCCGACCCCAGCCAAGCCCGCCGAGGTCCCCGCACCTACAACCCCGCCCAAGCCGAAATGATCGCCGCCGACCGCTTCGTCCCCGAAGAAGACCCCACCAAACAACGCCTCTACGTCATCTCCCCTAAAAACCCCAAAGCCGCTGCCCACCCCTCCACCATCATCGAGGGCGCCCGAGAGCTAAGAGATCACCTTGACCACCTGCAAGCCACCGCCGACGCCGAACTCCTCCTGATTCAAAAACGCATCGAGGCCGCTGAGCTCGAAGAACGTCGGCGCATTGCTCCCGGGTGGCTTGACTCCGATGCCTCCCTATTGACACCTGAAAAGGGATTTCCAGCCCCGAGGGGAACCGCCGGGGAGTCTTCGGCTTCGGCATCAGCGCAGCAGAAGGATCTAATGACGGAGCCGACAGCGGAACAGGTGGAGCAGAAGACGCAGGCGGCGAAGTTGGCCGAGGAGGATATTGCGTCATTTGTGGAGTTGCTTTCCCTCAAGGATCGACAAAAGGCTTAGGAGGCCGAACGTCAACAAGAGATTGAGGAGGCACGGAAGAAAGGGGTTACTCCACCGTTGGCGAAAGCATATTCAGGAATGACTATCCGGACGGCTCTTGGTGTCAAACCTGACCCGGAGCTAAAGGAACTGGCGCCCTTTGTGATTGAAATTCAACGGCAAATGAAGATCAAAGGGAAGATCGCGGAGATTGACAGGCACTCGGTTCGGGGGGACGCACAAGGATGTAACGGCCACGACAAAGAAGTTCCATACTACAATGGAAAGATGGGATGGCGAGGACGATAGACTTGCCCCTTGGGTGGGGAGACCGAAAAGGGACATCTTTGGAGAGTGAGTGAGATTTTTGAAAGCTACGGCCAGTTGTTGTATCATATGGAGATTTTTTTTGGAGTTTCTTTTTCTTTTATGGGATCATTTCATGTCAGCCGTATATAATTCGTTGGAATATAATCATTCTTAGCTTTCAAGAAAGTCATATGTATTCAATACATGGGAAATATTGCCATCTTTTACATTGAAATTGTAATCAAATAGACTGATAGCACTGTAATCCACTGTATTTCCAAGTTGAGAAGTATAAATCAAACACCGCAAAACCACCAAGTTCCCATAAGACAAAATAAAAAAATCAAACGCTATAAACCAAAAAGGGAAAAAAGAAAAAAAGAAAAAAAACCACGCAAAAGGAAAACAACTCCCCCTCGCGCGTAAACCCGAAGCCACTAAACAGGTTCCGAGTTCGCCCCATGATAACCCATCACAAGTCTCCAATCGACTTGTATGAAACGCCTTCAAAAAGAAAAAAAAAAAAAAGACCAAGATTGTCGCATCAATATACAGGTAGAAGGCAGCAGCCCCGCAAAAAAAAAAAAAGAAAAAAAGCAAAAAGGAAATATAGAGAGGGGCGGTCACGGTAGTGACACAAGAGACAAGGAAACATGTGCATAATTTAGAGAGGTTCATGTCTCCAAAGGCCGCTTCTCAGCAGTTTTTGGTGGCTGAATATCATCGGTTTCTTCCATAATGGCATCACCGTTGATGCTCACAGACGCCGAGTGTACATGTGACGCACTTCTTGACGTCTGGTTGTACGGCTGTGGTGGTGGACCTGACTGGCCATTGATCGCCCGGTTCTTCCCAAGACGATCACACCACTCCTCTGCGCTGCCAATAGTGGTATCCAGGACATTGCTGATCTGGAGGAGCATCTTGAGACCCTCATGCGCAAGAGTAATGGCAGTCTGCGCATTACGGCGAGTACGAGACCGATGACTGGGAAGCTCACCGCGCTTAATAGCCTCTTGCTCAGCAGCAGCTTGTTGCTTTTGTGCCCCAATAGCACGGCCCGGAAGACTGACAAGACTACGACGTACGACATCGCGAGCGGCCGGAGGAAGAACGGAACCGGCGTAAATGGAGATTTTGCCCATAGTCTCATTGAGAACAGAGGCAACTTCGGATTTAAGGCGCTGAACACGTTCGCTTACTTCGCGACGGGTACGTGGGGTGCTGTTGTTGTTGGTGCTATTTGTAGTTGGAGTACCGGCCTGCAAATTTGGCTCAGGCACAGCATCGACAGTTTGCATGTCCACGTCATCAATGCTATCGCGTCGTTGAGCATCACCGTTCTCGGCGTTCTGGCGCGCCTGCAGCTCACGTGCTTCGGCAAGATCATATTCTTGGATAAGGTTCGTGAGAGAGCTCACGTGATCCTCAATGTTCTTGTTTGCGCGGCGCATCATGGCCAGACAATACTTCATACTGTGCATGCTCTGTGTGTTGATAGCCGTACTGAGACCGGCAGTAGAGCGAATGAAGCGCATGGTCATGTTCTTGGGCCGCTCGCGAGAGAGAGGTTTGCTAATGTGGGCATCGGGACTGGGATGTTGAGGTGAAGCAACATAGGACGGGGGCTTGCCATCGTCAAAAACAAGTCCAGAGGCTGTGCCATTGCTAACCATGGACATGCGGCGTTCATAGTAGTCGCCGTCGTCACTGGCAGCAACGCTAGCGCCATCATTGGCTTTGCGACGTTTGGATGACCCGATTTGCTCTTGGGGGCTGCCTGCGATTGGCGCAGGCTGGCATTGACCACGGTCACCAAGAATCCAACGAACGCCGCCCTCAACACCAGTCACACGCCCAACATTTTGGACAGTGTTGGCCAGAGGATGTAGATAACTCTCCATATACTCAGCGGTGGATTTGAAGCGGGGCGAAAAGTTTTTAGAGCTATTGTATGCTTGGTTTGTCCGGTTGACAGTTGAAGCGATGAGGGGATGAGAACTGGTGATGACATCGAGCAATGGCCTCTTGCCTGCCGGTTCCGAGGAGGGTATTTGAGGACTGGGGGCTATAAAAATAGAGGAGGAGAATTTGTTAGCAACCATATGTGGTTGGCGTATGGGAGATATGGCTACTACTTACCAGCCTTGAGATCTGCCAAAGCTTGAGCAACAAGTTTGATGTTATCGTCGTCATGGAGACTGTTTGTTCTCGAGCCACGCGCAATTGGCGTGCCCATGACGGAAGTATCTGATTCCAAAGGTGTCTGGTGATAGCTGCGCGACGAAGAAGACGAGTTTCCCGCTGCCAAATCGCTAAAAGAGGGAATGCGATTGAGTTGATTGCCGTTTGGCGCAAGAGTCTCAGCTAACGAGGGGAGGCGTGAACTTGATCCGGATGACGGGACATTTGAAATTGGCGGCGGTACGGATGAAGAGACGGAAAAGTCGAATTCGCGAAATCCGGGAAGCTGCACCTCTTGCGGTCGAGAGATGGAGTGGAATGCAGCTGCATCGTGGAAGCTATCGCAGGACTCGGGCCGGGAGTCGGCAGGTTGCGATTGAGATGGTTGGTCCATGATGGCGGAGTTGGGTTGATGGGGATACGGGGTCAAGGTCGCTTCGGGATGGGCGTGCGTTGAGACTGGCAGTCGAAGAATAGAGTGAGTGTCGTTTAGTGAGTGGAACGCGCCACAAGGGATAAGGCGCTCAAGGAACCAGCCTCGCGATAGACAAATCTAAAGAATAAGATATGTCCAGTTGAAATAGTTGCCCGATGTGATAGTAACGACAAGCGTTCGCGGGCGGAGTCAAGGTGGCGATTTTAGATGATGGCGGGACAAATGAGACCAGAAACGACTAGCGCGGAGGGGTATATCGGAAGATCTCGCCGGTTAGACGGAGCCAAAAAAAAAAAAAAAAGGACAAGAATGCCTTTTTTTTAAAGGCTGAAGATGATAGATACTTGAGGATAGTAGTATAGACAATCAAGAAATAGAGAGATTCATGTACGGCGCTGCTGATGTCCATTAACCAACTGCATGGGAAGGATCAATGTCGCGAACTATGGTCTTATCGATAGATGTGGTTCAATTGATGCCCAAATAAAAAAAAATAAAAAACTTCTTGATCAAAGAACAAGACCTAGCGTGATCGTAGATGCGCAATGATGACGAAAGAGTAGAGTAGAAAGCAAGATTAAGAAAAAGAGCAAAAAAAAAAAAAAAGTAAAGGTCAAGACGATGAAGTGGTGATGAAGAGCAAGGGCTTATGGGTGCAGAGACTCCCGCCAAATGGTACTTGGCTTGCTACAAGCACTTGATGCGTTTATTTTGCTGTTTTGGGCTTGTTCAGTCCTCCGGTTATTTGCACTTTCAAGTTTTTGGTGGCCAACGTTGTAGCCGTAATGGAGTAATAAGCAAGGCAAGGCTGGAGTTTGATTCTTTTGATATGGCGATGATTATCAAAAGGTGGACCGGATGTAGGTAGGTAGGCGCTACTATGACGATACGCCGACTTTTCAATCGTGGGTGTATTTGAATGGAACGGGAAGCATACAAGGAGCTTCCAGATGCTCAACAGTTGAATAATGCAACCTCAAAACTATTGGTTGACGACAAAGAAGCACGAAGACGATTTTTTTTTTTTTAATTGTTCAGATTAATGATGGATTTGGTTCAAAAGGCGACACAAGAGAAACAACAATGGAAATGGAGATGATGATTGAAAGAGAAATGCAAAGTAATTATCAAGTATCACGACGCTTGATCACAGGCCTTTCAACGCCCTAAAAAGCACCCGAGAGCAAGCAAAAGACAAATCCCGCCTTGGAGATTGAAAAAAAGAAAAAGAAAAAGTTGTTGGGAAAAAGATCGCTTCATTTGCACGTGTTAAATTTACATGGAAGGAGCGAGCGACGAAGATCGAATCACATGCATTTTTTATTATTTTTGTTGGCGCTTGTTCACTTGCAAAGAAGGCAAGCACTTACGTTTTCTTATTGCCAAACAGCTTAATGGTGGCAGTTACCCTTCAACATTGTTAAGGATCATGTATCTTTTTCAATTCTTAAAGTGTATTTAGGCTCTATAGGTACATCGCATCTTAGCAAGTCGGTAGACTCTGGAGAAAAAAGGCCATCGCCAGCCATAACGCGGGGCAACATTTGACAAATGTCAGTTCCGGCTTGCTTCTCCAACTTCGGTGTACCTACAATGCAAAGACCCCGAAAATTCAACAAAAATTCAAACACCTCTCGCCGCCAAGATGGCAACATCGCCGAAATCAGTAGTCTGATTACAACATTTCGACATGTGAAGATTCCATCAATCTCTTCTTGTTTGTAGCCGGTGGGATGCAAGGTCTTTGCTGTGAAATCTGAGCCCCCCCCGCATATGCGCATTAGCTTGTGATTGACAGTGCATAATGTATCTTGCTACTTGTTCAATGATCATATCAGCTCCCTCATACTATATCCTACGATGAGTCCAGGGGGCAACATCTCAACAACATATAAAGAGCCATATTGCCACTGAACACAGATCCAAATCTTTGACTTGCCCCGCTGTGTTTGACAACTAGAAAGAAATTGATGCTGCCAAACATTGCACCAGAGCCAAAGAAACAATGTTGAGAAGCAACAATGGGCTGTGTGCTTAGACAATGCACACATTACGCAGCAGTTCTTGACAGTCATATGCCCAAATGGAAATTCACATTCCGGATAGATTCCGCGTACAAAACGCGGCGGCCAACACTTGTACTGCCCGAAACTAGAAGCCTACAACGCAACAGTCATAGAGGGTATCAGTACCCTATAACATACTACGTATACACAAAAAGAACCAGACACACAAGTGGCGGTACATCATTTACCTGTACCTCCAGGTCGGCAACCCGTCCACTCTACTACATATGGGTATACAGAGGCTTTTACACACCGCTTGTATGACAGACACCGGGAAGCCACTAGATAAAAGAATGTACGGTCCCTCTGACACCGCCATGGCAACGATCCCGACCCCGAAGCCGAGACGGCAACGAGACGGGCACAAATACATAGGCAGTTCTTATGGGACAGCAAGCAAAAGCTGTCGGTCTACGCGTCAAGTATCGCCTCTAGATCAACGACCTCACGATGAATACTCCAAACAGAATGTCCAGGTATCGGTGTGAGAAATATGAAAAGATGCACTGTCTGAAAGACGCGATGGTACTAAAGAAGAAAAAGAAGAGCAAGGAATCATAAAAGAAATTATCCTCAAATGTTGGCGTCTTTATAAAGGGTTTTCATGTCTCCACTAAAAAAAAATCATCTCATCACGTGATTTAACTGAGGGGTAGCCTTGGCCTTGAGCCCGCTATCTTATATGCGGGGCTTTCTCTTTTTGGAGGGAGGGGCGGCAATGAGAGTGGCGCCCTGAGCTTCTAATGTGAGGCTGAGACGGGAAGCTCTGTGTCCCCTTGAATGGGAAATGCCAATTGAGCAATAGATATGTAGCCTTGGCGGAGTTCCCAGTTGTTCGCTAACTGGAAGCTAAGCTTTATCTTAACCCGGGACCTAGGGTTACTTTGTTCCACGATAAACCCATCCATACCGCCAAAACTCAAAGCGAAACAATTCCGTCAGCCGTCAGCCGGCAGCCGTCAGCCTTCCCTGTCCTATCTAACCACCAACCATCGGACACCATCGCCACATTTCTAATACCCAAGAAGAAGCTCCCCATTTGAAGCTCTAGTGCTTGTCTACCTTTATCGATATTGCGCTTACGTTTGTCGCCTTGTGATTTGTTTTTCTCTGTTATAGCCGAGCTCTCCGCATCTTAATCCTCCCTCCTTGATTATTAGTGTTCGTGCCATCTGTCGCATCTCGACTTAAAAAGTCCCTATTGTGGCCCCATAATCGAAACCTTGACCTCTCGCTTATAACCCTTCCTTTGACGACGACGACGACTACAATTACAAACCATACGTACAAGGTCAAAATATTACACCAACCATTCATACTTGATAATGGCGTCCGCCATCTTCTTCCTCGACCTCAAGGGCAAGGTACGAATACTCCATCAGTGTCATTGTATCATAGCTGCTGTCCAATGCCTCCCCCCCTCCCATGCTGACGTGGAATCATGTGCACATATAGACCCTTTTGGCTCGCAATTATAGAGGAGATATCCCTATGTCTGCCGTTGACAAGTTCCCCATACTGCTCAGTGAGGCCGAAGAGGAATCTTCCGCCGTTCCCCCGTGTTTCTCCCATGAGGGTATCAACGTTAGTACCACCCTTTGCCCCCGCTGTCGATACCCGGCTGCATCCTAACATGGTTCCGCCACGTTCCGTAATATAGTACCTTTACATCCGCCACAACAACCTCTACATCCTCGCCCTTACAAAACGAAACACTAATGCCGCCGAAATCCTTCTTTTCCTCCACAAGATAGTAGAAGTCTTCACCGAGTACTTCAAGGCGCTAGAGGAGGAATCTATACGCGACAACTTTGTCGTAATTTACGAACTTTTGGATGAGATGATGGACTTTGGTTACCCGCAAACCACTGAGTCCAAGATCCTCCAGGAGTACATTACCCAAGAGTCGCACAAGCTCGAAGTGCAAGCACGTCCACCCATCGCTGTCACCAACGCTGTTTCATGGAGATCCGAAGGTATCCGCTACCGCAAAAACGAAGTCTTCCTCGATGTTGTCGAGAGTCTTAATCTTCTCGTGTCCGCGCGTGGTGATGTCCTGCGCTCTGAAATTTTGGGTGCAATCAAGATGAAGTGCTACCTTAGTGGTATGCCCGAGCTCCGTCTTGGTCTCAACGACAAAGTCATGTTTGAAACGACAGGCCGCACGACGCGCGGCAAGGCTGTCGAAATGGAGGATGTCAAGTTCCACCAGTGCGTGCGACTTTCACGCTTCGAAAACGATCGCACAATTTCTTTTATTCCACCCGACGGCGAGTTCGAGCTCATGAGCTACCGTCTAAATACCCAGGTTAAGCCTCTGATTTGGGTCGAGTGTGTCGTCGAGTCGCATTCGGGTTCGCGCATCGAGTACATGCTCAAGGCCAAGGCGCAGTTCAAACGCCGCAGTACTGCCAACAATGTCGAGATTATCGTTCCGGTGCCAGACGACGCCGACTCGCCGCGGTTCCGTACCAACATTGGTTCAGTGCACTATGCACCGGAGCAGAGTGCAATTGTGTGGAAGATTAAGCAGTTTGGCGGCAGCAAGGAGTTTCTGATGCGCGCGGAGCTGGGGTTGCCGTCGGTACGAGGTGATGATGAGCACGGTGGTGGTATGACGGGTGGGTTTGGTGGTAGCATGGGTGGTGTGGGTGGCGCCAAGGGTGCCAAGAGGCCGATTCAGGTCAAATTTGAAATTCCGTACTTTACGACGAGTGGTATCCAGGTGCGGTACTTGAAGATTACTGAGCCCAAGGTATGTCCAATATCGTTTTTGTCCCTCTCTCTCTCTCTCTCTCTCTCTCTCTCTCTCTAAACTAAGAAGCTCCCTCGACTAACTTGAACAATCTAGTTACAATATCCTTCTTTGCCCTGGGTCCGGTACATTACACAGTCGGGCGACATCGCGGTCCGGTTACCCGATGCGGTGTAGACGGAGTGATGAGAGTAGAGAAGCACAGTGAGGAAGTTAAGAAAGCGATGTCGGGATATTCGGATTTGTTCCCGACAGATGATTATAGACCAGCGCCGCCAACCCATACGCACAATCTTAAACGAAGAAGAAGCATCAGCGATGCCGTACATACACATAATTCATTCATGATGACGTCACAAAAAGACACTTGGGACTATTGCAATGGTTAGAACTCTGTTTGAACCAGATAAAGTTGAAACCATTTCCATCTGGCTTTGGTAGGATATGCTAGGGGTGTGGTGGTATAATAGGGCTACAAGAAGGTCTATGGTATCACAAACAACCCCCTCTGCCACTTGGGCTCCCTCAGCCCCGCTTGATCAACCCCACATATCCAGACTATCCATCCTCACCCCCTCCCTAACCGCACACATCATAGTCCCTAGCAAGATCCCTAGATCTCCCGACAATGCACAATCCATCTTGATTTGGAAAGTATGGCGACGAAAGCTTGTGTTGTTCTGGCATGGGAACACGATTGGAAGAGGGGAAATTGCTTGTAAACCAAAGTTGAGTAGATGCGAATGGAGTGGCTAAAGAATGTCCAAGACTTATCGTGGGGAACTAGACGGTATTTATAGTATTCATTGTCAAGTAGATTTGGACTCTGGCTACCGTGTATTCAGTCCTTTTTGATCTTTACCTACTCCAGCAACTATTGTCAAAGTCACATTCTTACTACTGCTGTCAGGTTCGTCTGGTTGGGGATTGTCTCCTCATCTTTTCATGTCTCAGCCCCTGAAACAAGGCCCTGCTCCTCCTCTATCATGTGAATTGATTGGCTATAGCTGTGGTTCGCAGTCCATGAGAGAGAGTCCCATAGCCGGCACACCTACTTGACTGGTCTTTATATGCATTTGGTACTTTTCGATCAACACCTCAATACTTTGAGCCCATTGGAAGAGTCCTCGGACTGATGTCAATATATGTACTGTACTCTGCTGTCAGGGTATCTCCTATACTCCTGCTGAACCTTTATATTCTACTGGCTACTGGCTACAAACCAGGCAGGCCAGCTCTGAGTTTGTCTGTCACTTGGTAGCTTATAAAGAGCCATAGTGACATATACTAATGACTGTACTTGTATGATATGCTGTGGTTCGTGATACTAACAATTTTAGGCTTGAATAACCCTAAATATCTATGAACAGAAACAGTACTTTCCGAATCATCATACAAAAATCATCTCCGCAACCGAGCCGATAAGCACGAGTTTCACATACACCTTCAGCATCTGCACCATCTCCGCATCTGTAACCTAAAACTACAGCTCTCACATCAATATTTTTAGCCATTTGGTCTGTCTATACTTTTGCTTATAACCATTCTATCCAATCTGCCTTACTCGCTTACTTACTCGCCGGCTCCTCCCTCTCCCCCCTCTCCCCCCTCAAACTTTCCAAGACCTCCTCCAACAACTTCTTCTCTCCCATCCTCACCTTCACCGCCATCGCCTTTCTCCTCTCCCCTTCCCCCAAACTCTTGTGAATCTCAACATCCTCCTGCACCGTTGTCGGATACTCCGCCAACCTTTCCACCAAAATCACCGGAATCACAGCCGAAGCAATCTCCTCCCGCTTTCGCTTATCCGGAACAACCGCCGCCGAGACCTTCCGCAGTGCCTTCAACACCAGAAAAATCTGATTAGTAAGCTCATCCAGCGTTCCGTCAAGAGTAGGAGGTCCCTGGAAGAAACCATCGGGGCCAGGGAAACCAGAGTTGCGTTCGAGGACGACCGACTCTTCGATTTCGTCTTGGTCGAGGAAGTTCTCGGCCTTGTCCCAGAATTGGTCGGAAAGTTTGAGGTGGGCTTGGATGTGCTTGCGGATAAGAGTAAACGGGACTTCGACGACGTCGTAGCGGCTGTGGCGTTCAGAGACATAGCCGTATTTTCGAAGGAGCTCGGAGTTGGGATGGGGGCCATAGTAGTTGAGTATTTCCTCGCCGGCGGAAATAGGGTGTAGAGATATGACTGTAAGAGCGTCTTCGGCGTGGTTAACATGAGCCTGGTTTTTTTTTTTTTTTCTTTTGTTAGTTTCAAGCTTCTATCCATATCCCTTTTTTGTAATCAACTCACATTAAACTCTGCATCCGCATTCATCATGTCCGCCATAGGCACCATCCCCAATGCCTGCCGATCATCCCGATCCACCACCCAACCATCCTCCTCCATATCCTCATCCTCATCATTATCTCCTTCCAAATCAAACGCATACGCCATAATCGTACTCCCCATCCGATGCGCCAACGCCACAATCTCTTCATCCGCCAACTCCCTCGTCCCCTCTGGATAAAACACCGCCTTATTCTCCTTCACCACCGGCACAATCTTCCCCCTAAACATCTCCTCCGCCTCCTCCTTCCCAATCCTCCCCGCCAAAGCCCCCGCCTGTAACTCCGCCAGTTCCTCCCTCCCCCAAAACATGGGCGTATCAAACTCCGTCGGCAACACGTTGAAATACTGGGCCCACGGCGATGCCGCCCCACGCAGGTATTCGTAAATCATGACAAAGATTAGCCATGACCATGGGTTGGGGCCATCAGCGGATTCATCAGCGTCAGAGGAGGAGAAGGCCATTTCGGCGTCTTCGGGGACAGGGAAGAGGTGGGGGAGTTTGGTGGAGAGGTCAGAGGTGGTTACGGCCATGATGGCGGACCGGGGGATGGTAAAGAGGACGGTTTCAGTGGGAATTTCAGCGGTGGCGACAAGACCGCGGCCGGCACCGGTGGTACGGTAGTCTTTGAAGGATACGGAGGGGTGGATGGTGGAGCCTGGGATGGAGGTGAACCACTGCATAAAAGCAGCGGACTGGGCATTGAAATCCGCCATTTTGGCTGTGAGATTGATGAACAGAAAATGGGGTGTAGTAGGACTCTGAGGCTTGAGAGACCCAAGGCATAGAAAGACGAGTACGTTGATCAAGAATTAATTTGTTCATAATTAGCAAGTGCAATTCATGATGGGGATCGCAAATTTTGAGACTAACCCTAGTTCTGAAGGATTGTATACCCTAAGTCGAAATTTAAATCCACGATTTAAGACTTGAAACAATATATATATATATGTATACCTAGTTGCAATAAGAGTAACATTTTTTCACAAAATATTATATCTCACTGGTACATGGACTTATGTAGTGTGTAGCTAGCTAGTCTTTCTATTCAACCTTAGTTCAATACAAAAAAAAAAAACTCAAAATTGGACAATTTATTAAAATTTTATATATATATATATATATATATATTCTATATCCTTTTATCCAGTAACTTCCCGGTGAAGTGGGGCGCGATCGGAGGCTAAGCGGAGCAGAAAGACCCACTTATATTCACCCAGAAATCGAAAATGCATGTTTAATCTTCAACTTGAGATTAGTAAGCACCCCATCCCTTAAGCTCCCGCCTTCTCTTACTTCTATATCAAAGACAACCTGTAGCATTAGCATCATCAAAATCACCAATTGCTTTCTGGCCAAATTTTTTTTTTTCCAAATTCAATCTTACTTGATCACTTATAACCCATTGAAGCTAACTCAGTCTGCCCACCAAAAATGTCCTCCTCCTCCTCTACCACCACTACCATTCAAGCCCCCGCCAACAACCCCCTCCTTCCCGCCTCCCTCGTCAAAGAACTAAACACCCTCTACACCTCCCCCACCCGCCCCGCCCACACCCTCACCCACCGCAACTCCCTCCTCTCCCACCTCACCCTATACAAACCCCACTTCCACGACCCCTCTGCCATCGAGGCCGCCATCTGGATCCACGACGCCATCCATGACCCCCGCGCCCCCGACAACGAATCCCGCTCCGCCGACCTCGCCGCCCGCCACCTCTCCTCTTTCCCCGACCGCGCCCGCGTCAAGCGCGTCCTCGACATGGTCCTCGCCACGGCATCCCACACTCTGCCCAAGTTCCCGTCCAAGAAACACCAAAAGGATGCCGAGTTGTTTTTGGATATTGATTTGAGTGTGTTGGGGGCGACAAGGGAGGAGTATCAGGCGTATGAGGAGGCGGTGAGGATGGAGTATGAGTGGGTGGATGAGGTGGCTTGGATTACGGGGAGGGGGTCGGTGTTGAGGGGGTTTTTGGAGAGGCCGCATGTATATCATACCAAGATCATGAGGGAAAAATATGAAACGCAGGCGCAGGAGAACTTGGCATTGTCGTTGAAGAAGTTGTTCCGGCCGAAGCTCGAGTTGGAGAAGAAAGAGGCGGCATAAATGGGAGACGGACAGCATGTACATCTATAGTTGATTTACTTTGCGTCATACAAAGACATGTGATTATTTAAAGATTACAGTAGAATAGGGTTCATAATACTAACAAATAGGAAAAAACAAACCCCCCCCT
>MKGJ01000050.1:14285-79444 GCA_002018255.1 Bretziella fagacearum | reverse complement strand
GTTGAAATGCTCGTCTGTCGAGGTTGTTTAAAATTGTCAAGGTGTAAGGTAAGTATGTTGTATCAAGGCATCCAAGAAGCATATGTATCTGGTTGATATATGGATACTTGAGACCAGTATCGAGATATCTGAGAGTGACAGGAACATTGAAAACCAAGGATGCCATATATACACCTCGTACCACACCATAGCCTTGTTGTCGTCAAATATAGGTACATAACCATATTATCACTACCCATACAATAACATCCTCCAAATGTGCTGCCTTTCTTTTTCTTTCTCTTTTGCACTCCCCGTGAAGGAAAAAGGATCAACTCCCAAGTTCACGATGAAACAGATACAACCATATATGTGCTTGACAACTCTAACAACAAAAAGAGAAAAAGAAAAAAGAGAAAATAACCATAACAGCTCCTCACTTACTCACTCCTAGTTGACTCTATTCTACTCCACTTCCCATGTTGAATTACCGACCCTCCCCCTCAAAGGCTATATAACATAGGTAGTTTGCAACGGGCCACTTCTTTTTTGACAAAAAAAAAACCCCCAAATATGCACATTGTTTGCGAGATACGAAATCCCGTTTCAACTTGATTAACTGCGGTTCATTTTGTGGGTCAACTTATTCAAACAAAATTGCTCCCGTAAAACTTGCTCGAATCTATTCTGTTTCGTCTATACTTGTATAAGTATAGTTAGGTAGTTGCTTGTTTGTTTGTTGTTTTGTGGCATTGGCGGAAGTCACCTTTCCGCACCTTCTACTTTTGTCACATAGAACATCAGAGAACATTCGTAGTGTCTTCTAGCGTGCTTTCCTCCCTTCTCAATAAATATTCATTTATATGGAAAGGACTTGTGATTTAGGAAAGACCGTCACATGCTCGAACCTATATCCCGGGGGGGGGGGGGGGGGCTTATGTGTTGTCTACATCTACAAACAGGTAGGTACAGAGGTCGACATGGAAGTAGAAAGGGTACTTTGAATGTCTGATCGCAGTCCGCAGCAACCTTTAAATGTTATGGCAGGAGGTGCATTACAATGGCTTGCGCATATGTAGACTTGGGAGATATGAAAATATAGGTACCTTACATATTCAATCCACTAGTATCAAAACACTAGGTCTAATTGAAGAGTAGAGGGGTGGGGGCGCGGCCTTACTGTGTACATCATGACCTGTAAATTTCGGCCTGAATAAACCAACACGGTGGGTGTCGTTGCGGCAAGCCACAATCCACCAATGGGCCGTGCTCCCCGGGAGTTGTTCGCCGGACCATTATACCTCGAGTGTCCGTGACACATGTCGTGATGTAGAGCGGTGAGCGCGTTAATCGCCAGTAGGGCATGTGCGGTCTTTCCGTAGGTGGGTACTTTGAGGTGCTTTCATCCCAGTGCTTTCGGACCTAAACGTGGCGTCTATACAATCCCTAGAAAAACAAAGGCTGCAGGGTCAATGTCTCTAATAAGGTATCTTGTTAATGTTACAGCATACCGCCATCCTATGCGTGTCGGAGACCCAAGGGGAGACGGCTTGTAAGTAAGTAGGTAAGTACATGTTTTTTTTCAAACACATTACTATGACTACTCACGATGTTTCCCCTATCAACAACTAGAACCAAGATCCCCCATCAAAGGTCCTTTGTTTACTGCCTTTCGCCTAATCCAAGTCCTCTTTCTACAAGCAAAAGAAAATATTGTCCGACAAATAATTACAATCACCCAGGAAATCTCGCACTTTTCATCTCTTCCATCACCGAGCATGTTTGTCCAAGTGCCTTGCCTTGATCACCTGATGACGGGCTAGTTTATGATGGGTTGTCATCGGCCGTAAGCTCGGTTTCTTGGGTCTTGTAGCTCCGTCTTTCCGGGGTGATGGTGGGTGAAAATAACTGATAATGATAGGTTGATTAGTGGTTGTTCAGCTTCATGTCTACGGTAGACTGTTGGCATGCATTGATACTAAACAAGTACAACCTTGTTACAATAATAGGTGTATACAGTACAAGTACCATTAGGTGACTTAGGCTTGAGAGGACCATAGTATAACATAACATGGAGACTATTGATTTTATAATCGGAGTATTGTCGTTCCACAGTTACCTTTTGTCCTTACTGATCAGTTTGAAAAATATCCCAACAAAATGTCTTTAATCAACCTGTTTCTTTTGGGTTAAGTAGGTATATAATACACGCCCCCATACTTCAACTTTGGCTACTAAAAGCCTCAAACTCCAAATCACCTCTTGTTTCTCGATCTGCAATGGGCCTGCATGTCATCCTCAATCACAGAACAAAGTCTCCGAACCGATACTCCGACACAGTTGTAATCTAGACCCGGTGCTACACTCTACACTGTGTCACCTTGTTTTACTAATGACAATAAAAGGAAATCTCTGCTTGAATATAACCGAAATGCCTTGCTTCAGCATGCATGCATGTCTACGTGTAGAGTCATTGGCCTAGTAAAAGCTCAGTTATACAAGTAAGTACACTATTTTCTTTCTTTCTTTCTTTCTCTCTCTCTCTCTCCTTTGCTAATGGCTTTGCCTAATCTTTGGCGAGACTCAAGATGATCTTCGCTACCAAATAGTCTGACAATCAGCCTTTGTCAACCATGGATTTTCCACCGAGATCTTGACACTTCAAAAACAAAGTTTAGCCTGGCATTAGTGTACTTTTAGATTGACCTTATTTGGCTTAGTCAAGAACTAAAAAAAAATACAAGTAGAAAAAGAAGATGAAGTGGAGATGAGGCTATACCCCCTTTCGACCGACCACGAAAGGGGGTATAGAAGATATCGCACTTTTTTCCCTTCTTTTTCTTTTTGATTTCCTCAATTTCTTGTCGGCCAACTAGTACAGCTGAGCTCGCTTGACCCAGAACGGCAAGTCAAAAGGCCTTGCAGCAACCAATGCCACCGCAAAAAGGGGGGGTTCTGCATCCCAACTTCTACATACTGTGACTGTATTATCAATACTGTGTATCCCGTCCCAGTGATATCGAACCCGCGCCTCCTATATATCTTGGGGGAACTTGGTCTCGTGATGTCCATATTCATAACCCTAAATAAACAAACCCTGGTGATATTTGCCACTACAAGCCTCAAATGGGGAAAGAACATTATCAATCCTGGTTACGCAAACTAATCAAAAATAGTGGGTCTCCGAGTCCAAGTGGAGATAACCAAAAACAACGACATGTCAACATATTTAATCATTCATGATAACATCATTCTCATCGTTTTAGCCACACCGATATCGCCAGACAAGACCATGTCTGCATCTATCAAATACAGATTCCTTGTTCAGCTGAGCCCACGTCTCGCGTATCAGGCTATGCCTTCTTCTTTTGCAATAACAATGTTACAATTTTGACCTCAGCATCATTATTTTTTTTGCCAAAGTTGCAAACAGCTGGCGGAATCTCCCTGTTTGGCCCGGCAGTAATTTATCTTCTTTTCTTTTTTTTCTCTCCTTTCTTTAATGTTGATGCTTTTTTTATAGGCTTACTGGTCTGACAAGAAACCACCCATGGTGTGGTAAAGTCTAATAAATATATGCTTACTATACTTTCAAGTCAACTATCACAATAGTGTTACTGAGTTTATGTTACTTTCCTACTCTTCCTACCCGTAAAAATGCACTTTGTGCGTATAGCTCAGCCTGCATAGACCGGCAACCCGTCTACAACGCAACCTTGCAAAAACCCAATTTCCACCGAGGAGTCAAAATACATATCCTTTTTTGCACTTGCATTGGTCAGTCACCCTGACTAGTTATCCGCCAGACTATCCGACAGGTTATCCATCACACCACGACCCTGATTTGAACTTGTTTCTTTTTTTATTTTATTTTTATTTTGATCTTTTGATCTTTTGAATTCTTTGAATTCTGTCGTTCCTTACTAGTCACTCCTTAAAAGCTTAATATCAAGCATATCGCTCCTTGAACAAATATAGCCACTCCTTTTTTTTTAATTTTTTTTAGCTGTAAAATCTCACGATACTTTTCTCCGGCTTCATATCTATATACACTACATTCTATCTGCAACAATACCCGGTCTTCCCAATATTCCAGATATAAAATCACCCTTATATGCCGTCTCTCGTGTATATTGTTTACATCTTGATCTTGTTGTTGTTGTTGTTGTTGTCATTCAACTTCTCCAAATAAGTCGAAGCCTTCACCATTTTGGGAACAAACTCCACTTTTCAAGTAAATATTTACTTATACGACGCCCAACCCGCAAACTTTTCTGCCAAAACAACAACATCGTCACTATTCTTTCATCTTTCTCTCTCTCTCTCTCTCCCTCTCTCCCTCTTCGACATTCCACCTCCAAAAATCCTCTCTCTTCCAGTCACTTTCATACATTCCTCGTCTACATTTCGTCACTTGTTAAACGTGGTGCAAGAAGAAATCCCCTCAGTCATCTGCCTCATTCTCGCCAACATCAAGTCTTTTTCCTTTTTCTTTTTTTTTTTCTTTTTTTTTTTTTCTGTTTACCGCCAAAAGATCTACCTACATTCTTCATCTTAGCTTCATAAACCACCTTTGACCCATTGTCAAACTCCCCCCTCCCTCTCCCTCTCCCTCTCCCTCTCCCTCTCTTTGCTCTAAGCGCATACGATTCACAATGCGCGCTCCCGTCTTCCTCCATGCCTTCTTGGCCTCAATGGCCATCGGTGCAGCCACAGCTCAACTCAGCACCCTCCCTTCCTGCGCTGTAAGTCTCCACCAAACACAAGCCACCAAACACCAAAACACTAACACACCATCCAATAGCAAACATGTGTCGCCAACATGCTCAACCAAGCCACCACCTTTGGCTGTACCTCCACCTCTGACACCGCCTGCCTTTGCGCTTCCTCTGCCTTTACCAGCGGCTCCAAAGATTGTACTTCCCAGGGTTGCGGTGCCGATCAGCTCGCCCTGGTTAACACCTACCTAACCAACATGTGCGGTGCCACTGCTAGCAGCAGCTCTGTCGCCGCCGCCTCACCCGCCGCACCTACTACCTCCGCTTCTGCTGTGCCCGGTGTCACCTCTGCGGCTGCCGTAGTCCCTGGTGTTACCACCACCACCGCCGCCGCCGCCGCCGCCGCCACTACTACTTCTCTCCATGGTGCTGCGACTGTCCCCGGTGTGGCTGCTACTACTACTACTACTGCTACTGCCCTGGCCGGCGCAGCCACTACTACCGCTGGCGTTGTTGGTATTGGTTCTAACTCTATGACCACTTCTGTCCGCCCTTCCGCTTCAGCTTCGCACACTGTAAGTTTTCATCTCCATTTATATATCAATCAGAACACCAGTTTCAATACTAATAACACACACTATCAGTCATCCTCCACTGATGCCGCCATCATCCCCGTCGCCACCTCTTCCTCTGGATCCAACTCTGACAAGGACTCCTCCGACGCCAAGAAAACCACCGGCCTCTCCTCTGCCGCCAAGGCCGGCATCGGTGTTGGCATCGGTGCTGTCGCCGTTGCCATGATCATCATCGCAGGCGTCTTCGTCCTTAAGAAGAACAGTGGCGCCTCCGAGTACCACAGCGACAAGATGAACTCTGGCCCCATGGCTTCCGCTGGTAGCCAGTTTGGATTCAGCACTACGCATCAGCGGTTGAGTGATTCTGGGGCTGAGTTGAAAGCGACGCGTTATGAGGATATGGTCCCTAGAACGGCGCCGAGAAACATGGTCTGAAGAGAGAGAGAGAGAGAGAGAATAGACAGGGCTGGATGGTGGTGGTGGTGGTGGTGGGAGGAGGTATTGCTTGCTTAGGTTTGGTTGGGTAAACCCCCCCCTCCCCCCTATGGATATGAAAGTAATGAACAGACAGATATCCAAGTTTATTCCCTCTTCCTTGTTTCAGTATAGCCTTCCCATATACCTTTAGCATCTCCTCCTCCACACACCCCCATCTTCCCAACATCATGACGTTACGATATACCAGAGGAAACGGCGGCCCTCCCTCTCTACCCCCCCTCCCCCCTCCCGCCGTCTTATCTGTGGTTCTGTGTTTTCCATTTTCCTTTCGTCTGATTTTCTTCGTCAATTCTCCCCTTGCGCCCAGATGCCTCACAACATCTTGAAGATGTTGCCTTTTTTGTTTTCGTTTTACTTTTTTCTTTCTTTTCTTCTTGTTTCGTCGGTATTTCCTTTGTAAGTTTGTTGTGTGCTTTCGCTTTGCTTCACATGGCGTTGGGAATGTTGTTTTTGCCGAGGGCTTCGTCTTCAAATCCTTTGGATGGAAGGGGGAAGGTCTCTGCGGTATCTACTTGCACTGAATCTATCAAATCGATATATCGCCCTGAAATAAATTCATGTTCGTTTTGGTGACTTTGTGATCAATAGTGTCATTGTTAGATGATGGGTTTTTATGCCCTTGTGAGGGCATGACGTCGGATGTCTCAGGGTTAGAAATATCTAGGGTTTATCTTCTGGCATGAGGTATTACCGTTGGAACATACTTCCCTGCCGTTGTGGCCTTATGAAACGTTGCTGCATCAAATGCCGATCGGCATACCACTGTAAATTACGAGAGTAGACTGACGTTGTGTTTGGAATGTTGATATCATCTCAATCTTTCCCATTTCCTATACAAGTACATGGCCAATGGCATGACAACCACCCATTAGAAAGCCAACAATAGAATACACGGCTCACAGGCCAATACACATTGGAGTTACTCTCCCTTGCCCCCCAAAGCTATACTACACCCCTGAATATCGTCTACCACAGGTAGTACTGGTGCTGTTGAGAGATAGGCCGATGCGGCAGATGCACCCACGGCCCATTCCGCTCTTTCTTCGCCTTCTTTTCATCCGCCTGGCGAATCCGCGTCTTCTCCTCCTTGATTACAACCGAAATTGCTGTTTGAAAAAAAAAAAAAAGACCATGTTAGCACGTATCCCTCATAATGTCGGCATCAAGTAAAAATATAAACTTACTGGCTTGGTGAGACCGAATCGGCACACGTCTACCACGACCTAAATGGATGGTCCGCTTGTACCGCTTCGCACCCTTGTTCACCCACGCCTGCTCCACATACATGCTTGTCGGGTCCGCAACCGTCCGCCACTTCCGCTCCCGATCCTGCACCTTGCGCGTCGGTACACCCTCCGCCTCACCATTGAACTTCCCCAGTCCCATCCCGTGAACAACAACCGCTCGATTCTTGGCTTTTTCAAGCTGTTCCTTGATTTCCGCACCCATCTTCTTCTGACTGTAACCCATCTGCAACATCGCCTCATCCAGCGGCTTCCCCGCAATCTGCTGCGCCAGATACATGAGCTTCTTGGTGCTCGTCGGCATCAATGGACTCTTGTAAACCATCGTCCGCTCCGTCCGCGCAATGACATCCTCAGTAGTCTCAGCACCCCTCTTTAACACCATCTTCGCCACTTGTGCCCTCTGCCACCGCAGACGGCCTCTCGGATCGGGATCTGTAGCTGGGATCAAAGCCGCAGGATCCAACGCCTGCTGCGCGTGGTCTTTACCACGTTCTGCCGCCGCGCTCTTCACTTCATCTTCAAAGATACTTCCCTCGACTTTGGGGGCAAACGTCTGCTGGAAGAGCTGCTTGCGAGTCGCGGGGTCGTCGAGGCCGTCGGCAGTGGCGGCGGTGGCTGTGGGTTTCTTGGAGGCGAAGGGATTGAGGGACCAGCTTGATTTGGCGCGCGTTTGCAGGAGCGTGGTGGGGTTGTAGATGGAGGGGACTGTCGGGGAGAAAAGAGTTAGTGGTTGGGGAGCTGAAGACGGGTGGATGCGGTAATAATAAGGGCGATGTACCTGACAGCGCTAGCCGTCTTGCAGGCGCCGTGAAGCTCATGGTGAGGGAATGTTCTCGGACGACAAGCCGGACAACCTCGTACGGAAACCGTAGCTGTCCTCTGAGCAGGCACTACTTCAGGACACTTTAGAAGACTTAAAGTCCCTTGGTCTCAAGTTGTATTCAGTTTTGTCAAGTGATTCCGGCAACCGTCAGTTATCTCGACGTCGGCAATTGGTGTCTGTGCTGTTCAAAAAAATGTCGTCGCCTTCATCAAGAACCCATTAGTGATGCTAATCCCAGTCTCCACAAAAATGCTTCTTTTCCTTCAAGAAGCGTCACCTCTATAACCCTTGACTGAAGAACAAACCCTAGAACTAAGACAAGGCTGCTAGAGCCCCACTATGTACTTTAATCACGTGATCCTCTTAATTTTTCAGAAGCGCTGATTGGCTGGCCGGGGGGGCGTTCAAATCGGTTGCATCGATTTCCTTTCGAATCAGATCATAGAACTCCGCGATTGAATTGAACTTTAATTGACACTCTCCGCTCTATTCTTTTGTTTTCGTGCACACAAACAAGTCTTTGCACACAAACAAGTCTTGCGTTTCCTTTTTCTTTATTTAGTTTATACCGATTGAACGTTTTGGTTCCTATTTCGACAAAATGATTGCTCCTGTTACTGGCGTACGATAATACCCTTCCCCGATATCCGAAATACCGACTGGCTCTGCGACGAAGAAACTGAACAAGTTCTGAGACTTGATTACCTTGAGAAATTGAAAATTGGCGGCTGAATTGGTAGTCCAATACCTGATGATGCTTGGGAATAGCTAATTGATCGCCAATTGTTTATTTTGCAGGAGCAATTGGCCCCGGGAAATTGCGGGAGCCGGCTGGAAGCAATTGGAATTTCCCCGTACATCATCGTTTCCAAGACGCGCGCGGGGTTTTGGCAGGGTGGAATTGGTGTACACATACAGAAAGCTAACTGATCATTCTAGATGCTTCGCCGCCGTCTGATTCTGGACCTCGGCATAGCCTTTGGTAAGCTACATCTATATTATGATTCTCGGTTGTTTGGAACGTTTGCTAACAATTATCATAGGTGGCGGTACTGCTCTGGCCTCCCTTTGGTGGTAAGTACCAACCTCTCTCGACTCTTAACAATGACACCGACTCCGACTTCGACATTACTATCGATCTAGCGCAATGTGGCCGTGACGTACCGAGGAACTCCGGATTGAATTGTCACATGACGACACTTTGCCGAAGCTCCGGTCACCCGGTTGCCGAATCAGACCATCAGCGCATTGAACCCGAAGATTTTCTATCTGGAGTCGCCAATTCCCAATTGCCATATTTCTCGACATTCCATCTAACTCTTTGCTTTTTAGGTACGGTTTCCACATTCCCCGCCGTGATGCTCGTGATGCCTTTTACGCCAAGCTGGAGGCTGAGCGTGCCAACTCTGCTTGAGCCGTTTCTTCCTGTCGAATCCATGCCCTTTTTCTTTTCTTTTTCAATATAAGCATGCGGCGTTTGCCTTGCCCTTGACATCAATCTGCACAGCTTCTTGCAATTCATCCAAAGTGATTTGCTTGGCGGGAGGAGCCATTGTGGGTTTGGTAGAAGGAGAGGGGAACAAGAGCTCGCGAACAAAAAAAAAAAAGGGCTGAGCAGGTGTCGGTGAGACTGGTGATTTGGTGGGCGAACGAGGGTGGACAAAGTGTTGGTGGCGAGTAATGAGATATGGATTTATCTGTGACCAGAGTCACAGGAGCAAGGGCGTTGGCAGAAGTGGAGGAAGTGTCATTAGATGAGGTAAGAGAGTGTTGGTGTTGTCGAGATATTAATTCATGGATAGGCATGAGCAACCCTAACCACTGGTGTCACGGCGTTAACCCTATCTTGACATGATATCAAAGACTAATAAGACTATTAGATATTATCTGCCTTGAGAATGACTGTAATTTCCCGCAGAAATGAAAACGCACCCAAGTCGTACCACCCAAGAACAACTGGAATTTCCGGATTAGACAATCTAGCCACAAAGAATTTCGAGAAAACACAAACTGCTCAACTCTCAGTATCTGGCCGCTCTATGCCCTTCATCTATGCCCTCTTAGACCACCTTGTATCTCCCCCTCACCGCAAAACAGTCACAGTAATCGACTTGGAATCTCGCTTTGACCCCACCCGTCTCTTAAGCAAACCAACCGATATCGCCCATATCCACATCTTTCGCATTCCGCCACCTCCCCGACAACCCCAATCCTTGACTACCCAATCTGACCCTCTTGCTACCACCAACGCCCTCATCCGCGACATAGTCTCCAATACCCAAGATTGGATGCTCTACGGTGACCACAGGAGTATCGGGCGGGAATGGTGGGGGACTATTGTATTGGGAGCTCCCGGCGGCCAGGTATGGACTGGATGGCGAGGGTGGCTACGAGTTGATGCGGAAGAGATCCCAGGGTTTAGCCCAGGGATTGGCATTCGGGAGGCTAGAGTGGAGAAGGCGAGGAGACAGATGGCTGTGGATGGAAGGAAATGGGTGGTTTCTTGTCCGTGGGGAAGGTTTGCATTTCGGGGGCGTATGGTGGAGGAGGAGGCACAAAAGGAGAATGAGAGAGTAGGCGGGACAGATGGGGCAAATGCGGACATCGCGGAGGCAGCCAAGTTTAGCATTGGTGAGGGCCTAAGGGAGAGAGATAGCCACATTGGGAAGTTCTAGACTTGATGATTTCAGGCGGCAATCTAGTGCACAGAATCGCTATATCAATGATGGCTGAATGGACACTGCGGGATGTCTAGAACCTCAACATGATCTAATGCGTTATCAATTGTCTGCCATGTTGTATATATACTTGGCTACTCGACGTGAGATGACCAGTCACTTTGTCCGATATTTGTGTGTGTACTTGGATACTTTTCTAATGTAGTTGGTACCTTTATAGTGATATAAGAAGGGGCGACTTAGGGTCCAAGAATATTGAGAAAGAGAAGACACCGATATCATCTTATCAGAGATCACGGAAACTAGTATAGCTTCAGCCTAGTAGTCATTACACTCCCATATCCACCAAACCCTTCCTCGTAGTTCATGTTCCGGATATCACCATTTGAAATTGACAATCCCATCGCCCACTAACCAATCAACACATCCCCCCTCTCCAATTCTCTGATTTGGGCTACGGAGAGGTTGTTATGGATATTCATAAGACTACAGAGCAAACAAAGTCAAAGTAGATATTGCGAAACCAGAAAAGAAGGGAAAAAAAAAAAAAAAGACCAAATGAAAAAATACGTACAGAATTACAAGCTAGCTAGCAAACAATACATACAGAACCAAACCATCTATAACGCACCATGAGATGAAACCTACAACACCATCTATCCCGTACTTCTCTGCCATCCATCTTGTGGTGGACTGTTTATTGCAAGTTCACAAAGAGACCACCGTCAACCAGCAGCTGAGCTCCGGTAACATACGAGCTCAACTGATCACAGGCCAGGAACACCACAGGCCCAGCAAGATCCGACGGAGCGCCAATGCGGCCCAGAGGAATGCGGTTCTCCATGTAGGCCCGCTTGGCCTCGTCCTTGAGATCTTCTTCATTCAGCTGCGTGCGAATGGTTCCTGGGAGCACTGCATTGCAGCGAATGTTGTGCTGACCAAGGGCAACAGCTGCACTCTGAATTATAGAAAGCAAGCCAGCTTTGGTCGGCGTGTAGTGAGCCTGCTGACCGCCTCCGACGAGCGCCGAGATGGAGGAAACAGCAATGATGCTGCCGCCGGGGGGGCTTTGAGTGGCCATCTGGCGGCCAGCAGCTTGGATAACAAAAAAACTGCCAGTGAGATTGGTGTTGACAGTGTTGGAAAAGAGGTCCTGCGAAATGTCGAAAAAGTTGGAGAATTCGCAGATACCGGCGTTGGAAACGCAGATATCGAGACGACCAGCGGGGGATTTCTCAATGGCAAAGGCCACGAGATCAGTAGCGGTCGAGTATAGACGCACATCTCCGGGGAGATGGTAAAGAATTCCAGCCAGGGGATCCGTGACACGGATGGTCTCAGCTTCAGCCAGGAGGCTGTCGAGATGAGGGTGATCCAAAGGCTTATCAAGGTGGTTGACCACAACCGTGCAACCTTGACGAACAAACTCAAGGGCGATAGCGCGGCCAATGCCAGTGCTGCCGCCGGTGATGATGGCGGTCTTGCTGCGAAGGAGCTTGAAGGTGAGCATTTTGAATCAAGGTTCAAAAGAAAGAAGAAGGATTGAAAGAAGCTGTTGTTGTTTTTAGAGCGAGTCAAAAGGAAGCTTGTATGGTTGATGTTTTTTGCTGTGTTTGGGGGAAGAAGGACGAGAAGAAGGACAAGAAGAAGAAAGGGGGTTAAAACGACGAAAGAAGTGGCGGTGTTATATATATCTTGGGGTAGTTGCCAGAAGAGTTGTGTGTGATTTCCCAAGAGATAAAAAAGGCAGGAACGAAGAAGAGGAAGGAGGGTTTATATACATATTGCGTAAGCTCTTTTGACCAATTTAGGAAATAGCCCAACATTAGTGTAAGTGAACCTATAACAGGAAGGAGCCACCACGATAACCAAGTCTGTGCAACAACAAAAGACATTGGCAACCCAGAATGGACTATAACAAAAGCAAATAAATCACAAAAGGGAAAACAGGGAGACAAAATCACAACATAGCTACGTGAGGGACATCAACCTACAAAGCGAGGAGTCTATAGATGAGTACGGTCAATGGAATGAAAGGCACAGGGACGAGATAAGAAACGACACAAGGGAGTGCAGACAACCATGGACAGTAATGAGTAATTCTGGACTGGAAAGAGAAAGCCAAATGGACAAAATGGAACCAATAACAAAAAATACTATATTGAGGCTTGTTGGTATTGAACGAGTAGGAAACTACGGAGTTACGGAGACACAGCAGCTTTGTATAAGAGATACAAAGTATGAAATCGAGATTCGAGGCGGAACCACTGGATGCCATGGAGTGGACAGGAGGCGGCGAGCTACAAGCAACGCTGGGGGGCGGAGGGCAGGGTGGTGGCAGCCACGGGGGAAGAAGAACGTAACGATAGACGAGGCGGAGTAAAGAAGAGAAAGAGGAAATCAAGTGATAAGAAAACATGGATTGGGAGCAAGCATGTATTTTGCTACATAGCTTGCTTATGATGTCTAACGCAAGTCTATAACTGTATAGCGTGTAAAATTATACACTCAATACACGATGGGATTACTATATCAAGAGAACCGATATTTGATAGAGATGGAGATAGATACAAACACAACGGCATCCCTTTGAAACAGGACATGATTTATGTCGTATCTTGTCTAGTAGCGTGTAGTATCTAGCGGAATGAGTAGTCGGATTTCACAACATTTGGCGTCAAAAACAAAAAAGAAAATAAATATTACACGTAGAATGTCCGTAAAATGTAGCAAGTGAACCGGCGACGCTGCTGCGGACCATCTGCCCTAATATCGCAAGCCACAAATGACAAAACAAACATGACATGTCTCTGAATAGATATATAGATCAACATACGCAAGTAAACACATGTCATATAGGCCGTGTAGCATTCCGTATAGTCTATTCTTATCAAAATTCCCTCCGTATCCCATGCTTGCGTACTCTGTTATCCCCCCCCCAAAATCTCTGAAACAGGGCCTTTCGCTATGGCTTGCATCTCTAATATCTCCATAGACGTATAATAAGTAACAGGGAAACAAGAGAAGAATGGAGAAAAAAAAAAAAGGTTTATAGGAGTGACCGCCTCGAGTTGGGCAGACATCCTAAGAGCTGAGCTGTAAATTGATTGTTACTTTGGAAGGGAGAACATGACAAATTATCAGAGAATCAGTTACTGGCATGTTCCCTTTTAAGCGCCGAGGATCGAGACTGATCCAAGTACCACAGGAGCTATCTAAATAGTCTAGAAGCCAAGTAACCAGGTACTGGGTTGACACGGACAAAGAGTCACTGATTGGTGAGTTGGTGTGAGATCTTGTGGAAGATAGACGGCCTGAACACGATCATGACAGGCGGGACGATCTGACAAGGGCATAAACAAGGACAGGGTTGAGGTGAGCTTTTGCTACACAAGTGACCTACAATGGTCAAATATTCTCCAGTTAAGGGTCTAGAGTATAGAGCATTGTAGAACCATGTAAAAATCGTTACATAATATCTATCTATTCTACAGTTCCACCCACAGTACAGCCTCCCCGGGCTGGCGGTTCCGGAACTTCCTAATTACCATCTTCTTCTCAGCTCGTCATCTCAGTTGCAACATGACTGGTCACATTCTTTATAGCTGATTCGATCGATTTAATCCGTGGGGGGCTGTGTGCCCTTACTTGGTATTTCGAATTCCTAGATAACCCTTCTTATCAGAGGTCTCCCAAAGAAGCATCAGGAGAACTCGGAAGAAAGTTAAATAATTTCCAGCTACTTGTATGGAGATTTCATGATGGAAAAGTGCGTGAAATTGATGGTTCTAGGCTGATGTCCGGTCATCATCCGGCTGTGGCTTCCAAAGGATTCAAGGAGCATATCATGTCGACATCAACATCTTGATGCATCTGGGTATGTACCTAGGTAATTAGGCATATATTTACATTGTTACGCACACCCCCTCATGTAGAACTTGAACCATACATGAGCAAATACACCTGAAAAAAAATATACCATATTACCTATATCTCCTTATCTACAACAAGATCATACTAACGATATACGCTTCGTTTATGTGATAATACTTTAGGTGCTTCCGCCCTATATTATCCTAGGTATATCTCATCAATACCTCCGCCATCATTATACCCCCCATATGGTCAGGAATTGGATATAGCAATATTGATGAATCTTGTGTGGTTTCTAGACCGCTTCTTGTCTGGAGCTTCCCAATATGGCGTCTTTCTCGTGCGTCTTGCTACATGAGCAACTACGTCATACGTATGATGTTGTTATCTTGTACTGTCTGTCTACAATTACAGGTTACAAAGGCCGCACTCAATTTCGACCATTGTGACATGACTTGGGAACTCATGGATTTAGTAGCCATCAAGTGTTTTTGAGAAACTTGGGAACGGCAACTGCGCTGTAACGATTGAGATCATAGTGCAGGGAAGTTGATGACAAATCATATGAGGATGAATAGAGTGAGAGAGACTCAAGAAGATAGTATCTTGCTGATAAGCTTACCCTAATTCCAAGGATAAACCATAACTCATAGGGTTTCCCACCTTTGTTCATATCCTCCCTCAAACCTCGATTCCAGATCACACAATCTTACAATCATGAACATTTGGGGAGTTTCCCCAATGTTGAGAGGTCCTAGCTGTGTTTTGAATTCTTCACATCTCGTAAGGGCGTGATATAGCTCCGTTGAGACCGTTGATATCACCGCCTTCCAAGGGGAGTCAGTCAGCCAGCTCGATTACTATTGTGCACATGCTCTCACACTTCCAGTTGTCAGCATCGATGTCTCGAGGACTCCATCTGTTGACCATCCAATAACACGCAAGTATCTTGTTCGGATAGAATTTCGTCTGCTTCCGTTTATCCCGTAGTTCTTCAGCTTTGTATGGGGCTAGAACAGGCGGTAAGTCATGGTCAGCCGTATCAGCCACACTGCAAAGCTGAGATTCAGGTTTCGAGGTAGGGGGTTGGGATATCTCTAGATTAGCGATTGATATCATCTCACCAATCTCAATCAGGGTCTAGGCTATTCACCCGGGTTCTACCTACCAAGATTCTTTATTTGACTGATTCATCGGGGAGGAGGGCGGTTTGACATCCATCTTCTGGACCATCCCCCTCGTCCCCGATCCCGCTACAAACCCGCTCAGCTGGGAACCAGCTATCCCTTGAGACCCCATCTACTTATCAGCATTCTTGTTTTATTCTCTAGTTGTCATCACTCTGCATTGTTATTGTAACCATTACATATTGTAGAGTTGTCTCGCTACAGTATCCATAAGCGTACCCTACGCCTTGTTCAAAGGCGTTGAATAAATTGCCTTATAAGTAGGGTGTTTCTATTGGAAGAGGGAGGAACGACGCGTATGAAGAAAGAGGACTCGCATCTCCGTTTATCGGAGACGGAAAAGAGATGTTGAATGGGATGCCGTAAGAAAGAAGGATGACTAATAGCCGTGTTCCTAAATGCCAACATCTCTTTCTCTATTGCATTCTTCCCAATTCCTCCCAATCTCATGACCTCGCACATCTCATCAAGTACAAGCCTTCAATGCGAGAACGAGCTATCCCCATGGTACACAGCAGTGACCCTGTCTTCTCTGTTTGACGATCGGACTGCTTTGATAGTGGGAAAGTCCCGCAGGGGGTATAGGGGAAGACATGACAGTATACCGCGAGTCAAGTTTGATAAGCAAAGTCAAGATGTAGACGATATTAGAGAGAGAGAGTGAGAGAGTGAGAGAGGTCAGTATAGACAAAAGATAGTACGAGACTACAAGAACCAGAAACTACTGATGCTCTTCGAGTAAATCATCACGATATCGGAAGCGGGAGATACGGCTTCTTCTCTTTATACTCCGTTCCGAATCACCCATCCAACCCAAGACTTTCTCATCTCTCCCAAACGAAATCCACCCCCCCCCGACCTAGGCCAGTGCTAGCAAATCCAGTCCAAGCCACTGTGTAATTCCCTCCCCCGTCAGTTTTTTATATTCCCTCTGTTGGCTACCTTAATATCTCTCGGTCGTTCTTCACCCGACGAGGTGCCCCCTCTATTGTTACATATCCCGAAGACTTCCTATACCACCTTTTATCTGTCTGTATACTTGTTCTTTTTTCCTTCAAATTCATCTTACTAGACCCAAGTTTGCACAACTAACCCTACCATCCTTGGCCCTGTGATTTAATCTTTGTTTTCTTTTTCTTTTCTTTTGCTTCTTTATCTGCTGGCATATCCGATTACCATGTAGAGAACCATACCGTCCTAAAATAACAATTATACAGGTAGCATGCCTATTTACACCGGCTTATCTCCTGTAACAACGCGCGTCGGTTGAGTTGGCCAAACCCACCTGATAATATTGTGTGATCTGAGCCATCATAAAGGCCACCGCTTCTACTTGGCAAATCCACGTTCAGACTCACCATACAAAGTATTGCCATTTACCTATCTACCTCAAGATCGTAAATTAACCTTTTGCAAGTTCATCACAATACTATTCCTTGAGCAAAAAAGGTACTTTCTACTGGCCGGCCAAAGGCAAAGTGCCCTTCTAAGTCTATTGCAAGCAAAGTACCCTTCAGGTCCCTCGGATATCTCTACCTTGTGGTAAGTAGGCACTTTATCCCCCCCCCCTGGAAATCAAACTGTCTCTAGTTGAGCTCGCCGTCTAGCTAGCTAACGTAAAAACAGAAAAATCCAGCACATCAGAAACGGTCGACCGCAAGTTCAGCAAGCCAACTACGACCGAAAATGGCAGAGCGCTCGATATGTTTCCTATTTTCCTTTGTCCAAATGATGCTATTATAGACGGGTCGGACATTTAGTTTTTGAGTCGACTGATGGCCGGACAGAATTGGATAGGCCACAGATGGATCAGTACATGGACCATGAAAATTGGTATTTGGTAGACCGTTTCCTTGCCTCAATGGAGTTGGCTGCTTACAAGCGACTAGGGGTAAGTTATAGTTATATCGTGTAAGCGTAGGTACCTATGTCCTGGATTGACATGGCCCTAGTAGTCACATCATCCGAACAACAGTCTGCTCTTCAACTCATCTAGAAGCTGATATTGGACAGGGAAAATAACATCACTTGCACATCGACAAGCAAGGCAATCATCTAGCCAACAAACTGCTTCCTCCAATATCAAAGAGAAATGTCCGTTTTTTCATTGTAAGTCGTTTTAATTGACTTATACCGCCTCCGAATAGTACATCAATAGCTTTAACCAGGCCATCTATATACATAAACTCTATGCCACCAAAACGCTTATTCCCCGGAGGTGTATAGTTCCTTCCGTTTTCTCCCTTTTTCCTTGACTTCGTCGCATCTCAACCTTGGTTCCTTCCCCATTCTCACGGTACACAGACCAAACCAAAAAGTGGGACTTTGACTTCAATCCTCGGACTCGAGATCCTTCTTCCCATTTGCCAATAGGTTTCTTTATTGTGTCTCCTTTTATTATCCTATAGGGTTTATTGTGTCCCATGTATGCACAAAGGAGGGTACCTCTTCAAGAAATGGCAAGATTTGAGATTTCCAAGGTGTGTAGCACAAGAGTACACGTGTAAGTGGCGTTCTTTATATCAGAAAAGGGCTTCCAGAGAAGCATGACAAGACATCCAGGCAGAAAATGCCTAGTAATGCTCTGTATGTGTCCATATTCCACAGACAAAGACTGGGATGAAATCAGGCTTTGAGCAAATGCAGAATTGCTACAATATCAAGGTATTGCTCAGCAGATGGTCATCTGTGCCACTGGGTTCTTCTGAGTGGACACAGCGACCGGTGGCAAACTTGAACGTTGTTCAAGGTATATACTGCCATTTAGAGATGCGCTCTTTGTGGGAAATGTTTCCTATCTGGGTCTTGAGCGTTTGTGCTGTACTTTGGTATTCTTTGAGTATTAGTCAAAATACGTCAGAAATATCCAATGTGCCGAGTCCACCGTGTCTTTGTCCGTACATAGTTACCTACTTGAGTGTGTATATGCGGAAGTATTACTCCATGAATAGATACAAACATGGACTAATCTCTGCTTCATGCTTCACAAACGTAATACACCCGATTTGTATGATATTGGAAATGCTCTCTCTTTGTGTCAAATGACCTACATCACTAGTCCCATCATTTATTCTTCTCCTCTGATACACCCACTCTCCATTTCTTCCCCGTCTACTTCCATAGGCCACACTACACATCTATGAACCTAGCCCATCCCCTTCTCAAACCCAGTGAGTAGCAAATTACAGTCTTTATTGGATCCCTCAACCTCTCCAAATGGTAGAATATGTCGTTTGTAACGACTGCAGTCTCGGCTGTCGGCTTGATTTTGAGGACTTGTAGTTTGCAGTGACGATCATGAAGGAGTTTGAGAGATAGATACAGGGGATGAGTGAGCTAATGGCGTACAGGTGTGCTTGGTGATGAAGGAATGATCACTGGAATGCGCCCGGTGTAGTGCGGGCGGAGGAATGTTCACGGGGTGGCGAAGAAAGTGCTGGACTAGGAGAGGTAGACATGCAGTGACAGTGAAAGCAGTGATCGAGTTGGGTTTTATTAGTCTCTCGTGAAATTGGTCGGGTTTTAGGGTTCTCGGATAGTAAGTAAAAAACGATGAAAAAGTGCCCAAACAGGAAAATCACCTCTTTCTCCAGTACAATCAATCTCTGCCAAAGTCACCTCTTGTTAGATAGACTGCCCTCATAGTCATAGCACAAGCATTCCTGCCGTACAGAGTATTGATACATACACACGTAGGGACATACAGCATAAACGGGAACTTCCATGTCACTCCGTCTCCCCATCTTGCCTGTCTAACCTCTATCGTCAAACAGAAATCCCACTCGATCAGCGACAAAACTCATCCAGCCGAGACCCATTGCGCATTCCCTTTCAATGGGCGACCGGCCACCCATCACATTATGTCGAGTCTTTGTCTAGTAGACTCGCATGACCTTATTGTTTCGAGGAATGAACTGTCATCACTTTTTGACTGACTTGGAAACTTTCCGGAACTGCATGTGATTGGCAGCAGGGAATTGATGGCGTTTGCTTAGCAAGAGGGCTTTAATGCAAGTGGGACACAAAGTTGATCATGGATCTTATGAGGGTATCAGTTATGAGAGAATATATATAGGGTTATTGTTTTATAAGGGTTTCATACCGATGCCCATGACATACGACAAACTCACCTTCAACCATTTTTATCTAATTCTTTATCTTGAGTATCTCGGTTGAACCAGTACACAAAAAGAAGAACCTGCAAAGAGTAAAATTGCAGTTTCATTCTATCCGCAGGCCATTGACGGTTGATCTTGGCAGACAATTAGCGAGTGGGTGTCGTGCATTGGCAATGGAGGGCAAGTTATCAGATATCAGATTCTCTAGTGTTGCGGTTATGGTAATTGTCATGGTCACGGTGACATGGTTTGTTTTGAAGGAACGAAGGAAAGTGAAGAGAGAGGTGGTGGAAAGGACTGTTGAAAGTGAGAGTAGAGTAGGGTCTGCCTGGAAATATACTGCGAGCCCTATATTTGTGAGCTGTAGGACAGGAAGTGCAGAAAGCATAGTGGGTAGTCTGATGGGCTTACATACCTACCTATGATGTACATACATAGTGTAAATAGGTATGTACCCATATAGATACGTATGGAAGCTGAAGGGTTTGAAAACAGTGGGTGGCCTTGGGCGGGATAGTGGTTGATGGACGGATAGACTCAACTGACAGACCAGTAACCAGGCCACTTGAGAGTATCAGTATCGGAGTCTAGTGGGCCGACCTCAACCCCAGTGAATGAGACGTTTGGTGGCAGGTGGCTCTATTCGTCGTGTGTACTATAGGGACATAACGTCGGTCAAATAGCTATGGATGCATCTGACTATGTACAAAGTTCTATATCCAGCCATCCATGCCAATAAACCGATAGGTCGTGAAGCCCACCTTGAACATTGACGAGTTTATGCCTTGTACCTACTTCTCCCTTGAACGAGACCCTCTAATATTTCCCTTCTCTTGCTTCCCTCTCTCTGCCCCGGCTCTCTCACTCTCTTACTGCATTGCACCACCACGTCACGCGGAACAAACCCAAGCCCTCCTCACCTATTCTGCTGTACCCACGCAGCGAATCACTGGTTCCAACTCTTCACCGGTTCCCATCAAGTTAACCAAGGAACATGCACTAGAACGCATTTTAACCCAGTATGTATCTGACTCCACAACCACATGATAAAAGTAACTTCCAGCTCCATCTGCAAGCTGACCAAACCTTGTCTGACAGAAAGAGGGAGGAAAAGAAAACGCAAAACAGCTGACGGCACGGGTTTTCCTTGGTCCGGTTGGGGTTGGGATTCACATTGTAGTTCAGAGCCCTTCCCCTCTAGTCTAGAACGCTTACTTACTACGGAAAAAAACGGCCCCGGGGAGAGCGAGGAAAACACTGATGTGAGCTATCATGTTTCTAACAAGGTGAGGAGAGCGAAGGCGGGGCTGGGGCCGGGTGGCGTGGTGTGGCGGGCTGACGATGATGAGGTGTGTCGGGGTTCTTTAAGAATTACTCAAAAGAGGATCAAGAGAACTTGCGGGCGCAAGAAGGGAGAGGTTGAGGTTGGGATAGAGGGAAAATGAAGACGTACTTTTTTTGCCTCGGGAAGTAGGGTGGAAAGTACTTTGATACTTGTAGTCGAGATGATGTTGCCGACCCTAATAGACTAACCCTAGACGAAGGGCAAGACAGCAAAAAGAAATGACCACGATGGGATTCGAACTCACAATCTTTTGATTCGTAGTCAAACACCTTGCGATTGGGCCACGCGGCGGCCAGTTAAAGAACATAATTGCCCGGAAGTTTACTGATAACGGACCAATAGGTTTTTGAGGGGTCCAAAAAGAGGCAGTTCGCCATGGAATGCATGCTTCCATGAGTGGCAATGAGAGATAGGCGGCGTCAAAGCAACTAGGACAGGGAAGGTCACGAGAAAAGAATAGATGGGCCGGCCTTGGCCATGTTTATAGATGGACCCGGACATGGAAAATAAATATTTGTGCTCTTCGTGTGTGGTCTAGGTTGAAGAGATGGGGAACTGTAGACGGTACTTTGAAGATCGACAGGATCATCCGGTGATTTGATTAAATGAAGAGAATCAGCTGTTGAAGATTAGATGGGGTGAAGTGTTGGTAGTTTATGAAGGGAACTGAGGGATGCTCCCTCGGCGAGAAGAGAAACGGAATGACCCAAGGTCTAGCATTCGACTTTCAGCCGGTGAGCATGGACGATAGATAGTTGGGATACATGTGTATAAAAAGGAGCAGTTGCGAGAACAAAAAGAAAAAAAGAAAAAAAAAAGAAACAACCAACGGCAGCACCTTCCCAACGGCAGCACCTTCCAAATTTTGATATTTTCAATGATTTAGATCATGTTCATACGTATGTACCTTCCATTCCAATAATTGCTAGCCTTATGGCCTGAAATGGTCAAACATCACGATATCCGCCCTTTTTTTTTCCATTCTTTTCTTCAGTCTTTTTCTTCTTCTTTCAACCACTCACTTTTATGTCTTGGAAATCTTGTTTATTCCCATGCCTTTATTCCTTTCCCGTTCATCCATGACCACAGTAAGACAAAACCAGTCTTTCTCTCTCAACAAATTTATATCGCTGCACCTATATTATTTCGTTTAAAAAACGCGCACGGTGTAATCCCAGAAGCACACCGCGAGTCACCTTTTGCCCATTATATTGTGGCTGATGGGCGGCTACTTTTGTCATCTGGAGATATCGACCTGTCACTCTTCTTTTTGGTTGGTTACATGTCTTCTTTACACCCGGGCCTAGATGCCAACTTGGATTGATCGGTTGTTGATATGTTCAGGCTAGCTGAAAAAAAGGTTTGTTAATTTCCCTTGCTCATTTGTTTTCTGAATTGGGAATAAGAATTGAATTACTGTTCTTTTTTTCTTTTCTTTTATTGTCAGTTAGACTTTGGCTTTCATGTTTCGGCTGATCGACCTCATTTTTGTATGATTTTCTTGATTTTTTATTATTTCCTTTTTTCCTCTCTATACGCAACTATTAACTAACACTGTCACTGAAGTCAACCAACAGGCTCATACTATAGTTGATTATCCGCTCCTCCTCCTCCTCCCCCTCAAAAGCAACCTGCATACTTCCAACACAAACCCCGTCACTTCGCCTCCCCTTCCTCCACATTTCTCTTGTTCCTTGTTCTGCTGTTCCATCTGCCGCCTACTGAAGGTCCTTTGGAGACTTTGAGTCCTGATTTGGAATAGCATAACACGATTTCAATGAACCCCCCTCCCCAGGGCCTAACTGTGAGTCAGTTTCCGGTATACCTATACTAGACTCCCTTCATAGCAAACTGTAATCGGTTTTCTTTCCATGTACCTACACCGTAAGCTACTAATCCATAGTTAAAGGTAAGCTACTTGACTTTGGTTATATCACTACTTACAGCTATACATCCCTCTTTATTGTTAACCGAGTTGTGATATAACTCTCTACCCCCTCCCCCTCCCCGTCTCCAACCCGTTCCTGTCCCCGCCTAACTTATAGTCTACTTAAACTTCAAGCCTACGACTTGAGAGAGGTTATATTTTGTACTTGATGAACTCTGTACCTCCGTCTCATATCTTTGTCGAGATCACATAAAACAGTCCCGCTTGGAATAGGTAATTGTGCGTGCTGGGTGTGCTGTGTGTGTGTGTGTGTGTGCTGTGTTCAAGTATGTGTGTATGTGTGTGTGTGTGTGTGTGTGTGTGTGTGCTGGTGTGTGCTGGTGTGTGCTGGTGTGTTGATTCTATCCTACTACTTACACTCACCTTTATGCGCGCCCTCTCTCTCTAATCTTTGAAAACTCCCCCTCCACCACTACAACTAACTACTACTACCACCACCAACTACAACCGAAAAGTTCACTCTTCTCTTCTACCGCTCTACCGCTCTACCGCCCATCTTCAGCACGGCCTCGGCTACTCAAAATTCACACACAATTCACCAGCTCAAAGTTCAGCTCCTTACCCTCCATCATTATTTTCACTTCCCACTTGTCGACTGATTTGACTGGCCAACTGACTGTCTGTCTACACAACTACAAACCATCAGCCAACCCTCCATCAGACTACGTTGTCAACCGCCCAGGTTCTTTATTGTTGACTATCTTTTGGCACTGTGTGTCTCGTCTTTCTCTACTATATCGACTTAATGTTTGTCACCCGTCAGAAATTTGTTTTTCTTCTGCTGTCCCGGGCCATATCACCATTCTTTACACTCATCATTCAGAATATTACTGTTAATCGGCCCCCAGTCAATACCACTTGTCTTCCATCCCGCTCCGTCCAGGCCTCCTGCCGATATAACTCACAATCTTAACTCTCTCCAATCAGCGCACCTCAGACGTGGTGAGCCCGCGGTTCATGCCTCGACTTTAGATGCATGCCTAATTCACTTTTGCAGAGTGAACTGTAACAAGCTCCATCCCGGCACCTCTACCCGCAGAACGCTTGGCCCCCCTCCGTCTCTATATCATTACAACATCAACATAGCAGCACGGACAATATCATTTTTAGACCCGTCTCGGATCTGGAAACTTTTGGCACTACAATCGTCTGTTTTGGCGGTATATTCCGTCACCTCTGACTACCAAGACTTTCCAAAAGAAACAACCCTGTGTCTGCTTCTTTTTCCCCAGTAGCCAGGGCCTGAGTTGCCACCATGCAACAACTTGTCCACGATTTCGGCCACCAGTCAAGCCAAGCAAGTCATCACCACCCCCAATCGCACCAACAACAGTTGCTGCAACAATCGCATCCGTCACATCAAATGGCCACCCTACATAACGGTACAAACCATTCGGTTGTCCAAAACCACCCGTTGATCGACAATAACCCGCATTCGTTACCACACCCACAATCATCTCAACCACATGATTCATCACTTCCACCGCCATCGTCACTTGACATGTCGCAATCACATCTGCCGCAACCCGGAGCTACCATACCGCACGGATGTTTGCAGCCGACACCACAGACCATGCACCAACAACCACCTCCAGGTCCACCTACATCTTCGCATTCGGTTCACCATCAACAACAACAATCGATTAACAAGGCCTATGGAGGCCACGATGGGTATGATGGATCATATATCATGCTTCCACATCCATCACATACTCAACACCAACATAATATGCACCAGCAGCATCAACAACACCATCCGCAACACTATCAACCGTCTATGGATAAGGATAGTGACGATGGTTGTGGAAACCATAGTGGCGACGATTTGGATGATGGCGATGACAATGATGTTGCTCGTTTGGGCAAACGAAAACGGCCAACTATGGTATCGTGAGTATAACAGGAACTTGTGTGGACAGACAATGTGGTTACGCAGAGCTAATGAAGTTTCTTTTGATAGATGCGAAGTATGTAAGCAACGAAAGGTAAAAACATTTACCATAATTCTGATAAGCCATGGTAGTAGCTGATATATGTTGCCCTTAGGTCAAATGCGATCGCATTCAGCCTTCTTGTAGCTGGTGCAGTAAGAATGGCGTCAACTGCGAGTATCGACAACGTAAGAAGCCTGGGCTCCGCGCTGGTTACGGCCGTGAACTCGAGCAACGTCTGGATCATCTCGAGAAACAACTCATTGAACACAAGGAAACAATGAAGCATCACGCTGAGCTTATCAATAACCTGTCTCCTTCAACGCGAACCCAACCCTCGGTACAACTAAAGGAACGTTCGCGTAGCACAGTGGAATTTGCCACACCGGGAGGAACCGCCTCAAGTGCCGTCATGGCGATTCCTGTCACTACAAGTGGGACACAACAGCCTACTGATTCGCGAACCCCTAGCACGGCCGATACGCCTTTGAAACCCAAATCAGAGTTCGGCGCGTATAACGGTTACGCAACGCAACAGCCTATAGACTACCCCAGATACTATACCAGTGTCCATGCCGAGTATCCCGGGCATTCGCCTATTGAGTACACCAAGATTGCAAACACCCATCTTATGAACAGCGGCGATTTCCCTATACAGCAATCTCCGTCGCAGAATCTTTCATCTGTGTTTATGGGTTCCGAGCCTGATTTGCCACCATATGCCATTTTATACAGCATCATTGACCGTTATTTTAGTCACATCAACACGTGGTGTCCGATTCTACATCGCAAGACCACGCTCGACTGTATTTTCTCCAAGCCACTGGAGGAACCTGATAGAGTCTTGTTGCATGCGATACTGGCTACTACTCTGCGGTACTGTGACGACCTTAACATGAGTACCGTTGACCGGGAACGTTACTACACTATCTCAAAGCAGAGAGTACTCCTCTATGGCATGGAGAAATCCTCCATCAGATCCATCCAGGCACTTGTTATCCTTGCCTTGGACCTGGTAGGCAAGAGCAATGGTTGTCCCGGTCGCAATGTTTTAGCTTTGCTTGCTCGGTCTGTTGTTCAACTGGGTTTAGCCGTGGAGATCTCGTCACATCTGATTGAACCCAGTAATTCATCCATATACACACTTCGAACCATGGTTCTGCACGAACCTACAAATTTCATCGAGGAAGAGGCCCGGCGTCGGGTATTTTGGATGGTATATCTTCTCGATCGCTATGCCACTACTGCAACAGCCTTCGATTTCGTTCTTGGTGATCACGAAATCGATCGCATGCTGCCGTGTAAGGATGAGTTATGGGATCGAAACGCCCAGATGGAGACTCGGTTCTTTTATACGTCTGCTGCCCTACATCCTGGCCGGCGTCGAGTTCCAAACTATGTTGATAACATGGGTGCCTTTGCCTATTACCTCGAAATCCTCGGTGTCCTCTCCAAGATTCACCAATTCCTCAAGAAGCCCGTCGATATCCAACTCGAACACGAAGTCAAACAATGGCAAAAGACATTTCAGGAACTTTGTGACGAATTCATCCGCTGGAAACAAAATCTCCCCCAAGAATACGGTGACATGTCCCGTCTCAACCGCCACTCCACAAAACTGCTCAGTCCCTCCTGGGTCATGTTACACGCCGCCTACCAAACCACCGTCATCCGCCTCAACTCTTCCGCCGCTTATCCGACTACGGTTTCTCCGTATTTCCAAGTCAGTCGCATCGCCGCTGCCCGCTGCCTTGATGCCGTCCGGGAAATCCAAACTCTTGCCCGCTTCGTCGTCGACCAGCGGATGCTATCAAAGTTGGGCCCGCCATTTGCATTTACCTTGTGGGTAGCCGCGCGAGTCATTCTTGTCGACGGAACAACCATCACCGGAACCATTGACGAAGAGCTAGGATTCTTCACCGACACCCTTCGAGAGATGGGTCGCTACTGGCCCGTATCGAAACGCTATTCAGAACTTTTGCAGCGCGTCCTTGATGAATATCATGAAAACCCCGGTGAGAAACCCGCCGCTGTGCAAATCTTGGCTGATATGCGCCGCACCGCCTTTGACCTCGACATCCTCCTCTCCTGCCCCCAAACCGTCCTCACCGACGCCACCCCCGCTCCAAACAACCTCGGTTCCACTTCCACCAATCTCCTCCCGCGTTCCCGCGGCAACTCGACCACTCCTTCCCGACCTATCATAGCCCCCGCCGTCGATGACTTTGACTACTACGACGTCTTTGGCTTTTTCAATTACCCGCGGTTGATTGCTGGGGATCTCATGATGCAGGGGATGGATGCAATGGTTACGGCGGAGGGACAGATGGCGGCGGCGGCGGCGGCGGCGGCGGTAGCGGTGGCGAATACGGGGGCGGAAGTAGTGACGGCGGGGATGACGGCAGGTCTTGGGGATTTCGGAGTGCAGGGGTTTATAGGTGATGCTACTGGTGGGGGAGGAGGGCTAGCGCAGCAGCAAGATTGGCTGTATAGGTAAAAGGGGATGATGATGTTAAAGACTTGAGAAGAAAGTAGTGATGAAGAATTTTTTCTTTTGAGAAAAAGGTGGGTATTTGATTTGGCATGTGAGAGCGTTTTCATTCTTGCGCTTTCCTATATAATGTTGGATATATATATTAGGTTTTGTTGCACATTAAGGGTATCATCAATTTCGTTTAGATTTTAGGGTTAGTTAGATCAAGTTCTAGATATATAGTCTTGTAAAATGTCTCTTCCTCATCACACAAGCTTGTACTTGTGACGGCATATATCAGAAACTCCCTCTTTTTTCAAATCTCACTCTTGACATATCTCTTGTTCTCCTTTCCATCCTCAAACTCCTGCTCGAATATCTTCTGCCAAATATCCAACCACTTCTGCTGTTGTGCCGTCGGGAACGCACCAGGATTCTTAAACGACCGGGAAAGAATCTCACGGAGACGGGATCTGATGGTCTTGATTGCAAGAGTAGATTTCCAATCGGGGAGAGAGAAGCGGGCACGGTTGCCATCGAGGGTTAGGACGCCAGAGAAGAGCTATAATAAAAAGGGTTGTTAGCCATTATTGGATCGATATCGGTAAAAAAGGGTTTATGAAGGATTGGGGGAGGGGGAGGTTTTACATCGCAGCGGACATCACCGCAAAGAAGAGCAATTGCAAAAGGGTCAACGGCCGTGGTTTCATGAGCATGGAATATTCTGTGAAAAAAAAAAAATAACAAGAGAATTAGCACATATCCTTCAAATCAAATACAACAATCACCGCCAAATGTTTTTACCTCTTTGACTCCAAGATGTGGTAGTAACTCAACCACTTTGCATCCGTCAATCTCCCCCGATTCACACTTGTTGGATGCAAACTAATGGCCTGGTTATTTCCCACATTTCTCCAACTCTTGCTCCCCGGTTGATCCCGCACCAACAGCTTTGGGTAGAAACTCCAGGCAATGACACTGCCAGTAATGGCATCCACATCCGAGTTTCCATTGACTCGTTGTGGCAACTCAAAGAAAGCCTGGATTCCACGACGACCACGACTAGACTGGAAACGGACTCGGTCCAGGGCTCGCCGTTCATCGTCAGTAAGAGCAAGGACGCCAGCATCAATAAGAGCAACCATCAGCTGGCTCTTGAGATCCTCAATATTCGACAAAGCCTGTTGGTTGAGGTAGTTTTTACGACAGAATTGGAAATCTTTGCCAGTGGTTAGATACGTTTTGCGCCAGGAACAATAGGCATTGTAAATAGTCAGCAGATCCGAATCTGCCCGACGAAAGGACATGCGGGCGTTGTCAGCTTGTGCTCGTTGACCAAAGGGCGCTTGGAATGGCGACTTGGACGACAGGACAGCGGCAATAGTGAGTGACATGTCCAAGCAGCGGAAGACGGTACCAATAAGAAGGAGCTTTCCTAGAAAGACATCAAGAGGAAGACGCGCAAGTTGGACACCGAGAGGAGTAAGCTCTTCAGACGGGGTAAGGGCGCGGACATCAATGAGCGAGTCGATTGCCTTTTTGACGTTCTTGGCAGACGGAGCATCAAGGGCTTCGTTAAGAGTTTCTTCAATACGACCCAGTTTGCAAATCTTGATACGCATGGCAAGATCTTGGAGGGAGAGTCTCAGCATCTCGGGCTGCTGGTGATCAGCCATCCAGTTTTCAAAGCGGAATTTGGTAAACATGTGGAAACAGAGGCCATGTTGTACACGGCCAGCACGTCCACGACGTTGCTTGGCGTTGGCACGAGAGATAAAAGAGTCGAGAAGTTGCGACATTTGACGCTTTTCAATAAAGCGCATTTCCTTGTGTTTTCCAGTATCAATGACGCAAGTGATGTCAGGAATCGTGATACCGGTTTCGGCAATGTTGGTCGCGAGCACAATCTTGCGCTTACCCTCAGGAGGGACGACAAACGCCATCTCTTGGTCTTCAGTAGCGATGCTGGAGTGCAACGGATACACGAGCCATTCCTTGAAAGACGGGTTGCCAAGGAGCATGTCGTTGAGCGTTCGGATCTCAGCCATACCTGGCAAGAAGACCAAAATCGCCTTGGAAAATGGTGCATATTGTTCGTGTGATCCAATCTTGGAAATAAGCTCCACGATGAGGTCAAATTCAATACGTTTGTCGTCCATGTTGGCGATCGTGTTCCGCGTGGCCGCAGAGTATCCTGCTAGGTATGATGCCAGATCCGGCTTGGCCGTTCCCTCGGCATCCGGCTCCGGTGGGTCATCGTCAATCTCCACCAACTGCTCTTCCTCACCTGTAGTCCATCCAGTGAGTTCAATAGCATCCTCAAGAAACTTGGTCTCAACAGGGAACGTCCGACCCGGAACCTGAAGGACCGGGGCGCTGTCCAGGTAGTTGGCAAACTTCTCGGCATCAACAGTAGCCGACATGAGCACAACCTTGAGGTCAGAACGCTTCTTCATCAACCGCTTCAGCACAATCAGCAAGAAGTCACTGTCAATGGTACGCTCGTGAACCTCATCTAGCACCAGGTGCGTGACCTCTTGCAGATCGTTGGAGCTCTCCAACATGCGCATCACGATACCAGTTGTGGCGTACACAAGCTTGGTTTCTTTGGTAGTGTTGGACTCAAGACGAATCGAGTATCCGATAAACGATCGATAGGTACCAATATCACCGCGATTCTCCCCCATTTCCTCGCTTACACGACGAGCCAAGGAAACGGCCGAAATACGACGGGGCTCAGTGCAGTAAATCTTGCAACGCTTTCCTTGACTCATCTCATGTTCGAGCAAAAAGGCCGGCACTTGCGTACTCTTACCACTATTTGACCCAAAGTTAGAAACTATTTTTTTTTTTTTTTTTTTCCAAATCCCTATTGCGTACATAATTCAACACACAAACTTACCATCCAGTCTCACCACATATAATAGTGATGGGGTTATTGTCCACAGCCGCCAAGACCTGCTCTTTGAATCTCCACATCGGCAACTGGCTCCGGAAGTTGGCCATGGCCTGGAACTTGGGCGTTGCAGTCTTATCAAGCCACTGTTGTCTGATTGCTTCGGAATCTGCAGCACTCATCTGGCCTTTACTAGAATAACCTCCTTCATCGTCATTCTGCTTCCTGGCACCAGCACGGCCCCGGAACGACTTTTGTAGAATGACGCCATCTTCAAGGTCCCGGGTGTTCTTCTGTCTGATAAGCTCACGTAACTTCTTGATGGACTCGCGATCGGCTGTATCCATCTTGTCCTTACGAGCCTGCGTCCACTCGTCCCACACTTCTTTCCACTGGGGGGAAAGCTGGTTGTAGATACCCTTGTGCTCCTTGGGTGCGTTGATCGAAAGGTAGAATAGAGCAGCCGTAGCGATAAAGGCTTCCGACTGAGCCTTGATGGGGGTGGCGATAGTGGCCATAGAGAACTCACTTAGTTCAGGATCGTGGTATACCTCAACCTCAGGGATTACCACCTCAGAGATGAGCTCCTGAGGCTTGTTCCATCTGATAGCTATAAGATACCGAACGGCAAATGGCACCTCTGAGATCACAACAGTCTTGATCTTATCCCTCGATACAGATCCATCACGAGACCGACATGTTGACTCAAGGATACGCATAGGGTTCATTCCAGACATATCAGGGAACGTCCGAATAGTAATTATAGTCTTGCCATCCTTCCCGGTAGTGACTGTGGCTGAATTACCCTTGTCATCTGTCTCTAAGCGCGGCAGACTGCCAAACAAGTCTCCAAGATCCATGCCATCTTCATCTTCAGTCTCTGCAAGTAGTTCAACCGCCATACGTTCAGCCTCTCGGGTCAGTTCATCGGCTTCATTATCCGCTAACTCTTGAGTCGCCTTTTGAGCATCCTCGATTGCCTTCAATGCCGCCGCTTTCTCCGCCGCCGCCGCCGCCGCCGTTTCGGCTTCGGCCTTAGCCTTAGCCCGTTCCTGACGGGCTGCTGCCGCCACTTCCTTCTCCAACACAAGTCTCTTTTCCGCCCAATGCCTATCAGACTCAATCTTGGCAAACTTATCAAACAGAATGTCGTTCTCGATCCGATCAAGTTTAGCCTTGAGGCGGTCCAAAGCAGCAGCATCAGCTTCCGAAAGTCCCACCAAGGGCTTCTTGGAGCCCTTCTTTTGATGTGGTACGGTGCTTTCAATCTCAAATATCTTCTCCTTGGTCTCTAGATACTGAGGAGCGAGGTCTTCTGGCTCAATATCACTCAAGTCATACACAATGGTAGCCTTTTTCTTAGAGACGGGCGCCTTGACCTTGTTGGGCTCGGTTGCCTTTTTAGTATGAGGACTCCGCTGACGAGGTGTCCCTTGGCCTGAAGGGGGGACAGAGTCTGTAATCATTGTCAGCTTATATAATGGTATACTAAGATTGAGTATATAAACTTACCTAGTGGCTTTTTGTCTCGAAATCTACCTTCATATGAGGGTAAATCATCATCAGGACATTCCCGAGCGAACCATTCCAGGGCTTCTTCAAGCCCCCAGATGCTATCCTTGCTCACAAAAGTCGGATCCGGCCCATATTCTAGTACAACCTTGATCACCTCTTGCACCTTGTTAGGCGCAAAGCCCAGAGCAAGGAGCGTTTCCTCCAAAGTCCACAAGCGGATAGCGATGGAGTCCTCCTGTTGCGCCTTGGAAGCAGCCGACTGACCACTGGAAGCGACGGGAGCCGATCCAAAGCGTTTCTCAGCCTGGATTAGGTCCATCACACGGTCGATAATCTCCTGCGGCAACCATTTCTGGCTGCCGATGGGATCGGCCTGACCCCGCAATAGTCTGCGGTCCGTCTCCAGTCGCGTCTGTTGACGCTTTGTGTCACGGCGCACCTTTTCGGCATTCTGGTCAACTAGGTTCTGCAGCTCAGCTTCTTCCAGCTGGGCTGCATACTCTTCAGCCGACAGTTCCTGGGTGGGGGCGACAGAGGTCGACGTGGTGCCAGTGGCAGGCGAAGATTCCGAGGTGGTAGTTGGAGTTTTGGTGCCAGGGGCAGGTTTAAATGCAGGTCCCGGGGCACCCTTGCCCTTGGAGCCTGCATGGCCAGCCTTGGAGGCATCAGCGGTACTCCCAGCAGCACTGGGCTTCTTCGATTGGACATTAGCCGGTGTGGCGTCGGGTATAACATCAGCTCTGGGCTTGGAGGGCATAGAGGTGGTAGCAAAGCCACGAGCCGGGTTGCTCGCGGGCTTCTTCTTCTTACCAGCCATGGCGAGGGGTAGGCCGAGGGGTCAGGGCGGGGTGGGGCGAGAGCTGGCGAGGTGGAAGAAGGCTAAGCTATCAAGGCTCTTCTAATGAGGGGCGATCCGGGGGGGGTTTTTTTTTGACGACGTATTCAGTGATGTAGACCGTGGCGATTAACTTTTTGCTGCTTGGAATTAAATACACAAATGTCAAAAATATATGAGTCGGGATAAGCCCACCTTAGTCTGACGTAAGTAGCTTAGATCCGTCAGATGCGAGGCTGAATGATGTGGGTTGGTATTTAGCGGGCTAGACAATGAATCATCAAGGTGGCATGAGAATAATGATATCGGGTGTGTTGCTCACGATGCTAGGTAAAGAGTTTGAGAATTGATAATGGATGAATCAGAATCGACAATAATGCGCACCTAGACTCCAGAGAAATGGAGGGTGTTCTTGGAAACAAAGAGCAAATGGAAGAGACGTGGATCATCAGCGGGGGGCCATGAGACAGAAAATGCGGAGACTGCTGTATGCACAGTAATTGCTGTAATGAATTGGTTCTGCATGTGCCTGCCGCCTGCTGTGTACATATATAAGTATCTTTCATGAGCTTGTTTGCATTAGATATCTTGAATGAAGGTATTCAGAATCTGTGTGTCATGTTTAGTAGTCAGATTCCTGTTGAAAGTTGATTTAATTGACATGTCAATTCTAGTTCACAATAGTTTATGCAACCTAGGTACCTGGGAACCTTGTGTTTTTATGCAGGCGAGGTACCTACCAGCTACGATTACTATGCTATATCTACATACATACTAGATTGCCTAAATTGGCGTAACAAATTTCTCAATTATACTGTGCAAGATTAGAATTCAAATGTAGAAAAAAGCGATTTTTTTTTAATGCTATTGCAAGTTCTTTTCATTATATCTCACAACCCTTACTGATTGATTGGTAGGGGTTCTTATCAACCCTAGCAGTCTGTAACCTTGCATTAGAGTTGAATGACATGTGGCATGAACCAAACTACACCGCCTTATGTTAGGCAGTTAATTGGCTGATGCAGTTAATCCAACCTCGCATTCCAACTCGCTTTACCAAACTTTCATTACCACTCGTCATCTCTTTTCTTTTTTTTCTTTCTTTTTCTGGGGCTACACCTACTGATCTGCGCCCTAGGAACGACCTGTTCGAAGCCCTAAAATGATAACTGGTCTGTTAGGGATTTACGGTGATGCACGAGATGGATTGCTGCTAATCATGACTATAACAGGCCCTAGGTGCTGCTATTCACATGGCACATGTAGCTGAGATGCTGGCTAAGAATCAAGGGATGATCGCGCCCTCCCCCCCCCCATCCCCCCTCTCTAACAAGCCCGGACATGCGAGCTGAATCCGACTACTAGCCGATTTGGCTTCATAAAGAAGAGACCTTGAGCCGGATGTGGACAGGGGGCGGCTGGTATCAGGTTCCAGCTCAACCAAGCCTTTTAGCTAGTTGATAACTCCAAGTTGTTAGCAGCAATATAAAGTTGCGCGGTCCATGCACACTCCGTCCCCGTCTATACTCATTTTTTATCATCAACTTTGAAAGGCAGGATTCAACCTAAACATAAACCTTGATTCGATCATCTTCTTCCTTCCGATTATCCTACCAACGAAACGTCACACCTTACCGAGTCTCAGGGCCTTGTCCGTCCTCTGCATACTACACGCATATCATACCCGCATATCCACACTTTGTCAAACCATTGCCAATCTTTGGCTGCAACCGCGTCCATAATCATGACCAAAGTTACCATCCGCAACCTCACTTCCAAGTCTCTAAAACTCGCCAAATATGAGCGCTTCTCCGGCATAAAAGAGTCTGTCGGTTCAACCTTTGGCAATATAGTCGGCACCTTTTCCAGCTTCTTGAATGCCACCGACTTCTCCCGCACCCAGCTCATCGCCATTGGCGACGCCAACCATGCCCAAGACGTCTCTGTAGACATCTCCGCCTTTGAAACCCGCGACACCGACATCGACGTTCCCGACAAGCCCAGCCATGAAGTTGTCCGCTTCCAATTCACCCACGGCGACAAAACCTACGAAACCGACGTTCCCAGCCCCACCAAAAAGTCCGCCGTACTCCGCGCTACAAATGGAGGAGACCTCTCCATCACCGCTGTCTACGTTCGTACCACCGGTCTTCTGACCCTTTTGTCCTCTGCCCAGCTCAACCGCTGGATGGGTGAACTCCCCGACGATATTGTCCTTACTCGTCTGTCCATTCCCGGGACTCATAACTCACCCACTTGCTACGTCGCTCTTCCCTCTGTCCGCTGCCAAGCAGTCGACATCCCCGATCAACTCGCCAATGGCGTGCGCTTCCTCGACATCCGTGTCTCCGTCGATGCCGACAAGGACGACCTAACCCTCGTCCACTCCGTCTTTCCCATCAGTCTGACCGGTAGCAAGTACCTCGCCGACATGCTAGACCCCATCTACAAATTCCTCTCAGAAAACCCTAGCGAGACCGTCATTATGAGCATCAAGCGCGAGGGAACCGGCAAGGGCACCGACGGCGACCTTGGTAAGCACCTTCACAACCGCTACATCCCCGGCAAACCCGACCGCTGGTTCACAGAACCGCGCATCCCCAAACTCGGCGAAGCCCGCGGGAAACTCATCCTCATGTCCCGCTTCGGCCCACTCGACGACCACCGCAACCGCTGCGGAATCCAGGCAGCACCGTGGCCCGATAACTGCGAGGATGCCCTTGCAGCGGGCGGCATGGTGCGCGTGCAAGATTTCTACGAGGTCTCGGAGAGCCAGAATATCGAGAAGAAGCGGACTTTTAGTTGTGCGCATTTGGAGAGGGCGGCGGAGCGTGGGGGTGATGGCGATCATGTGTTTGTCAACTTTTTGACGGCGAGTAATTTCTTCAATGCCACTTGCTGGCCCGAGCGTATTGCGGCAAGATTGAATCCGTCAATTATTGAGTATCTGTGTGGGAGTCACGGGATTTCGGGAAAGGGGCCGAAGAAGTTGGAGGTTGGTGATGGTGCGACGGGTATCGTAGTGACAGATTGGGTGGGTGCTAACGGCAATTGGGATCTGGTTCGTTGTATTGTTGGTCAGAATGCGCGGCTGATTCGGTAAGTAGTGGTTTTAGTGGCAAGATAGGGTGCGAGATAGCGGTAGCATGTATTCCGGCGTAGCGTTGATTTATATACCAAATTAAGTTGATGTTTTCACACGGTCGTGATACAAACAAGATGCAAATATTCATATAAAATCCAAAGTTTCGATTCCAGTTCCCGGTCTTCCCATTCTGTTGTGTTCTGTCATGTATGACAAATGCCATGCGCTTATATGTCACAGTTTCCACTATATGATATGCCAATGGTTCCACTCTCTCCACTTTGCGTCCTCGTTCATCACTTCTCGTTCACTCATGCCTTGGTTTTCTCTTCCTCGATCATCTCCTCGGCCTTTGCCAAAAGCTTGGCTTCATTCTCTTTGGCAGCCTTGACAAGAGCGCGGTTGGTGATAAGGCGCTAACAGTCTTGGTTAGCAACTAAACTTGACATGGGAGTGACATTTCAAATTGTACTTACGACAGTATTACGCAACAACATCGAAATCGTAACCTTGCCAACGGAGGGGACGTAAATAGCGGCCCGCTCTTTGATGGCTGGGTTGTCGAAGTTGCGGTAAGACGAAAAGTTGATGCAGATGGCACCCTCGCGGATGAGGTGAGTCTTGATCTTGTAAGAATCGGACGGGACACCGCCAATGACGACATCACTGAGGGGCAGGCAGTCATCCACAGTCCAGCCGGGCTTTTCATGAACCACGTAGCGAACATAGCGGATACCCGAACCACGGGTGAACATCTGGACACCGCTGATGTCGACCGAGTAGACGGTGGCACCATCGTTGGCCAATAGAGCAGCCAGAGGGCGACCATTGACCTCGGAGCGGTTGATAATAGTGATGGTGCGGCCGTAGAGACGGTTGCCGTAGGCTAGAAGAGGGTTGTAGAGCTGGAGGTGCTCCATAATCTTGACGACGGCCAGCGGCGTGCAAGGTAAGATGCTCTTCTGGAGGTTGTGGGGAGGATCGAGGTAGCGAATGTTGTGGTACATGTTGTACAAGTGAGTGTGACGCAGACCCTCGACATCCTTCTCGAGGGCGACAGTTTCTTGGATGTACCTGTCCTGCATCAAGTTGTCGGGGAAGATAGGGTAGTAAACCATGATGCCGTCGACGCTGTCATCCTCGTTGGCCTCGACAATCTTGGCCTCGATTTCTTGCGGGTCGACAATGCGCAACTCAAACTTGAAGCCACTATGATATAAAGATGGATGTGCAACGGTTAGTTATGAATGGCTTATGGCGCAAGGTAGGGTAATATGCGACACACGAGAGCGCATGGTTGTGCCGGTTGTGGATAAGAAAAAAAAAAAAAGGAAACTAATGACTGATGACATACTTCTCTTCGCAAGTCTTCTTGGACCACTCAGCGTACTGCATGGCATGAGGGTCCTTGTTAGCCAGAAAGGCGACTAGAGATGGGGTCTTGCCCAGAGTCTCGAGGGTTTTGGCAACCTCGGCCAGGCGGTTCTTCGCGATAGTCGTCGGCAAGATGGTCTTGCAAATGGACACACTCGGAGAAACGAGGCCCGGGGTGATGGGCACACTAATATCGGCGTTGAGAGATTCGGGCATGATGGCAGCGGTGTGGTAGGTTAAGGAACAAAGCTAGAGAAGATGTCAAGGAATGAAGATAGAAGAACGACACACAGACACAGCGGAGCAAGACGAAACAAGCCAGAGCAAGAAAAAAAAGACAAAGGGTGGAACGGGTATCTATTAATCTATAAAAAAAAAAAAGAAAGAAAACTATAAAAAAAAACTGACAAATCCAAGAAGAAAAAGAAGGGAAAGTTGAGGGTGCGAATGAGAAAGGCCTCAAGAGCGGAAGCAGGCCTTTAAAGACTTTTGCTTTTTGGCCCCGTCGCCGAAGCCGGGAGGTACGCCAGTTCATTCTTATTGTGGCAAGACCGCTTAAGTGCATAGATGTATATATGATGAGTTTACTCATAAATGTTCGGGGTCTCATCAGAGTCACCATTTACGAAATTTCATCCTCAAAGTTGCATTCGCATTGAAGCCGACTCCAAAAAAAAAAAAAGAGGCCGGTGAACTTCGTTTCAGAGCATTTCAAGAGTGCGTGCGCGCAAAGAACCAGAGATCTATCGCCGCCCCTCGTTTGTCAATCACGAGATCTTCAAAAGAAAAATCTTAAAAGCAGTACTTCCTGATTCGGCTAGCCCCGGTACTACCGTCGCTGTCAGTACTATGATTGGTCCGATAGTATCTCACCGCCCGATAGTTTACTACTGATAATCAATTCTGCCATACAAGTCATTGCAATTTAGCTCCTTTTTTTTTCAGTTTCTGCTATTTCTGCTTCTGGAAGTGGGATGGGGCCCTGTCAGCACTTTGACTTAACTTGGATGACGAAGCAACCGTGGGAACCAGTAAGAAGCTTTGCATAGCCAATGGCGAAAATCCAACAACAATCACCAACAGCCAACGGTTCCCAAGTGAAACGGCACCTCGCTGTGTTTTCCCCTAACCCGGTCAAACCCCCCAAGCATTCTCCAAACGACTACAACAACAACAACAACAACAACAACAACAACAACAACAACAACGACCGAGCGATTCTTCACCGCCGAACTTTATATACCGCAACGCCCGTGCCTATCACAGGGCCTCCCACCGCCCGCCCCCATCTTACCTTCTAATCGTTGTGCCATTTCGCTGGGGACGTCTGCTCATCGTTTCCACTATCCCGGTTTTCATCTTGTATTTTTCTCCAGCTTCGACCTGCAGACGCCCACACTGCTAATCTGCAACCCTCCAAACACTTGTCCGGCAATCGGTTCCTCATACGAAACCAAGCCCCCAACCACGTTTGCAAAGACGGGCCACGTACGTCCCTCATTATGGCTGACTTTGACCAGCTTGCCCTCAAGTTCGTACTGGAGGACGATCATGGTGTGCGCGATGCACTTGCAGCCGAAGCTGCAGCCGGTGAGTAGGAACCTGGCATGAAGCTTGGAAACAGCTATCAAAGGACCGTGCTAACAAGCAATACCCCCGCAGCTATCAAGAATCCCCCCAGATCAACAAACCCCGTGAGAAAGTGGGTTGAGAGTGTCCGGCCATGGATTCTCGGCGATGATGCTGATGCCGGGTCCGGCGACCGGATTGCTAGAGCAAGAGGTGAGTTTTAGTGATATCAGTTAGGCACTGTTTACATGTCACGATGTGCTCATAACGGACCTACGACATCATCGGATTTAACATGTGTTGACTTCAATCTTAGCTCTGGACTTTCTATCCACCACTCTGTCTCTTCTGGAGAAAGACCTTCTTCGTCTTGATCAGCGTAAGTAGCGCGCTGCCCAGTCTATACTGTCTTTCCATGACCGTTGTGCTAACACTTGGATAGTACGAGTTCTCATTGCCTACTTCAGTTCCATGTTCACCATTGATCATCGCAGTGGCATCCTGCCCTCATCCAAAGCTCTCTCCACCCTCACCACCATGAAGTTCTTCCCGGTTGACGCTGCCGCTGGTATGCTACACGCTGTATGCGCCATGGGCGATGACTTTAGAGATCAAATCCCCGTAACCCGTCTCGCCGTCTACGAGTTCTTCACCAATTGCGTCACCAACCCCAAGATTGCTGCCGACCTGCGCACAAAGCAATCACCCGACCTCGTTTTCATCACAGAGATAATCTCCATGTGCCGCTCGGAGCGGGATCCGAAAAATATCCTCAAGTGGTTCGACTTGTTGACCATATTCCAAAAGGACTTTGAGCCATCACCGGAGTTGTCCAAGGAGATCTTCAACACTTTTGCCGCATACTACCCCATTTCCCTTAGAGCGGCCCAGCAACCGCATGGCATCACGGTTGATGCTTTGAAGGCAGCACTTCGAGGATGTTTCTCTGCAAGCTCCGCCATGGCCCCGCATGCATTTCCATTCCTGTTGGACAAGCTTGAATCGGGTGTTACTGCCGTCAACGTCAAACTCGACATCATCCGCACTCTCGAAGCCGTCATCAATAGCTATACTCCTTCTAAAACTACCATTGCTCCCTATGCTGACCGCATCTGGAGCGCCCTCAAGTATGAAGTTCGCAACGGTGACGTCGACGACACCATTTCTGCCACCCTTGACCTCTTCACCACTCTCACCAAAACTCTCGAAGCCGACGATCTCCGTACTTTCACTCTTTCCATCCTCCGCGAATGCACCGACGATCTCAGCTCCACCACCCATGCTGCTGGAGCTGGCAAGCTGCTCGTCGCCTTCATGCGTGCAAAGTTTGCCGCCTTCGCCCCGCTGGTTGCGCCCACCGTAAACAATATCAGAGATACACTAAGGCATAATAAGTCTTCAGAGCATTCATCCGCTCTGTTGACCCTACTCAACGCCGTGCTTGCTATTCGCATTCTTTACCTTCAGAATCCAGATATCCTATCTGAAGATGACAAGGTAGCCTTCAAGGCTGTCGACCCGACTTTTGCAACTCTGTATGAGACAACCCTTAAGAAGCTCTTCGTCGAGAGATCCGAGATCAATAGGAATGCCGTGCAAACTCTCGGTCTTCTTGCCTCGCAACCATCTGCTGTTGAAGCCGGCTTTCTTTTGCTCTCTGAAACCAGCTGCAAGGAAATCACTACCGAGCTCACTAACATGCTTGTCAATCCCACTGGCCTCTCTGACGACATCCTCCAAGACTCTGTCGAGGCCTTCCAACGCATTTCCTCTTCTTGGCCTGCCGGTTTTACTCACCTCGTTGACACTGCCCTTTCTCCCACAACTACAGCTTCTCTGACCCCCGAGGCTTTCACCGCCCTAACCTCCCGTATTGCCTATATTGGTTGCTCTGATCTCCCCACCTCCGGCTCCGTTTACAGTCACTTTCTACTCTCGACCTCCCGTCTCGCTACCGCTATCGACACTAGCATCATCGCAGCTAAAAAGGCCCAGGACTTCGCCCACCCCAACTGGTCTGTCTACCTGACCGCCCTACAAGCAGTCTTGATGAATTTCAGCACCGCTTGCCACGTTAAGCTTCCGAAAAAGTCGATCCTCGAGCTTCCCGAGGGCATCACAGCCAAGTCTTGGAGCACCTACATTGCTGAACGTTTCCCCAGTCTTCCCACCTTTGGTCAAGATGTCCCCGTCGCCAAAGTTAGCGCTACCGTCAATGCCATCACCGAGCCAACAGACTCTATACACATTGACGTTGCACTCGTTGGCTTGTACATAATCCAAGGACTCTTCCGTCATGTATTCCACGTCTCGGCATCCGGCGATCTCTCTCTTGGAATCCCCTTTAACGACAATTCAGACTCGAGCCGACGCTTCCTCTTCTTCCTAGGACAATTCACTACATATGCTGTCGGTGAGCTGACCGAAAAGCAACAGCAACTGTTATCCCTTCACGAAGCAATCTTCACTCTCTTCCACCCCGAGATCTCTAGCCAAGTTTTCGCCAGCGGCGTCCACCCTGTTGATTTCTTCGCTACTGCTTCCCTTGACACCCTCCCGGAACCGCGTGCTCTTCTTCCTGCCTCGCTCGACCTTTCCACTGCCATCCTCCAATCCCTCTACCCTAGCGTCGTTGCCACCCTCTTCACCACCGGCCTCGGCCAAGAAGTCATCGCCCAATCCCTCCTCCCCCTTGACACCTCCCACCCCACCTCCACCACCGTCTCCTACGCCTCCTACGCCTCCTACGCCTCCTACGCCTCCTACGCCTACTGGCTCACTGTCTTCACCAACAAACACCCCTTTGAAAAGACCCCCCTCCTCCTCTCCCTCCTCGAATCACGCCTCACCTATCTCTCCACCACCCCCTCTCCCTTCCCCTCCATCCTCCCTCTCGCCACCGCCATCTACGGCCTCCTCGCCGGTACCCTCCGCCGCTACACCGGCAACCTCCTCTCCACCTCCCTCTCCACTCTCTGCCTCCTCCCCGCAAACCCCACCTCTGGCATCCCCCTCGCCCAATGGTTCGACTACCTCTTCGCCCCCAAACCCCGCCTCGCTAAAGCCTTTCACGGCACCACAAAACCCACCTGGACCCAACGCGCCTACCTTGAAGTCCTCTCCCCTCTCCTATCCTCCGCCCTCCCACATCCCTCTGCATCAACCCCTACCGAAAAGCTCTCCGCCGCAACCTCTACAATCGCCCTCCTCGCAGCCACCCGCCACCTGTCCTTCCAAGTCTACCAAGACGAAGCCCCTGCTCTCGTCCGCACCGTACTCGCCTCCCTCGCAACTCTCCCCGACTCCCTCGTCGCCAGCCCCGCCCTATCTATCCTTGAAACTATCATGGCCGCCAGTCCCACGCTTCTGGAAAGTCATGCGCGCTCTATTATTGATTTGTGCCTTCGCGTATCCGTCTTGACCGTTGAGGCTGTTGCTTCCGAGAAGATTGATGATTGGTTCCCGAAGGACTATGTTACAAAGACGATTACTGCAGCGCCAGTGTTGGCTGGTGCGCGGAAGTCGGCGTTAAGGTTACTGGAGCAAATCCCAGAAAAGTTTGATAACAAGCATTTAGTGAGCATGGCACCCAAGGTTAAGCGGTCGTTGGCCGTGGCATCAGGCGACAAGGTTCGGACTGTTCGTGGGGTTGCGACCAAGGCTCGGTTGGCGTGGGCCACTGTTGGTGTTTAAAGTGTTGGTTCCCTCTATTATTATCAGATACCTGAGAGAAGAAGGAAATTTGTGTTAAAAAGTTGAGTCATTATATATATATATATATATATAGGATGGCTTGGCTCATGGCGAATATATCTTGTATTTCATATGTAATTTTAGAACACCATCTGCAAATCCAGATATCCACAGTTACCAGCAAACAAACGACTATTTTATTACAACACGGGATACTTGTGAACTATCACACCGTGTCCAGACAGAGGAACTGGCGTTGATTGAGAAAAACCAAGAAACGATTTGAATAACAATTAGAAAAAAACCAACAACTCCAAAGTGCATATAAAGTAGAAATAAGAAATGACAGAAAAGGGGCTGGACGTGCCAAGTGATGACCACGATCTTGTACTTGTACACACAGGCCATTGCTCACAAACGGACTTCGTCAACAAACAGAACCGGGATTGTTACCCAAAAGTATCAGGAAAGCACACGGATATCATGAAAGAAAAGACCAAAAAAGGCATCAACGATAATACATAGCCAGATGGACGGGAGAATGGGAAAGGTAGAAGCATCAGGAAAAACGACATTTCTAAGGAAGATCTTCCGACTTGATATAGTTTGACCAACCACTCTGCCGCTTAGTGTGAGGTTTGCCGGCTGGAACAGCGGAAGATGGGGGCTTCTGGGGAAGCGAGTTCGACGCGGGAGTGGGAAGAGACTTGACGGAAGATGAGGGATGCGCGGAAGAAGATTGGTCTGAAGTAGTAGAAGCAGCATCGCCAATATCTGATTTGGCAGAAACAGCAGTAGAATCCTCGATTACCTCGGTAACTTGGGAGGTGTTCTCAAGGTCCGCCAGAGGGGCAGGGGGCTTGGTCAAGATGATACTAGCCCGAGCCATCACACCCTTCTGGCGCAGATACTCAATAGACTCCAAAATGGACAGGTCCTCCTGCTCCTTGTCGTTGAGAATGAGACGTTGACGAATGGTCATCTTTCCATTATTGGCCTCTTTCTCCTTGAGGGCGGCGTCACGAACAGCAGGATCATGAACGAAGCGGCACTTGCCCTTCTTACCACAGCTACCCCCGGTTGAGTAGTACTTGCAGTGCTTAGTCACGTCTGCCTTCTTCTCCTCTTCTGCTTTACGCTTGGCCGATTCTTCCTCGGTTTCTGAGTCCGACTCTTCAGCAGACTCCTGGCGCAAATCATCACCCTCGTCTTGTTGCTCACGCTTACGCTTGAGAGAAGACTCAACTTTGCGGAGCTGTCGGCGGAGCTTATCAGCCTGCTTCAAAAGACGGGTAGATTCTTCCTCCTCAGCTTGAGCCTTTTGAGCAGCCTCTTCAGCATTCTTCTTAGCTTCAACACGCTCCTTGGTCGGGAAGTTTTTGCGACGGTCGGCAATGTAAGCGGGGATATCAGTGATTCTGAGGGGAAACGTCAGTATTTGTTCAAATCTATCCGATCCAACATGATGACTTACTGCATAGTCTCGGGTCCCATAAGATCGGTGAGGTACTTCTCCTCGCCTTCATCGTTTTCAGATGCACTTTCATCGCCAGGAGTCAGGCCAAGGGTGTTGGTCTTTCTCTTCTTTCTCTTGCCTGCCGCCACTAGGTCAGGCTTCTGGGGGGCATTGCTGGTGGAATCACCATTCGAGTGAGACTTGGGGCCATGGTTGTTAGATCTGTCATCACCACCTTGCTTCTTGTGGTGCTGGCCACCGTTGTTCTTGTGATAATTGTTGTGGGGGTTGTGGTGGTTATTGGTGTGATAATGACCCGGTCCATTGTTGTGGTAATTTCCACGTCCACGAGAGGTGCCACCACGGCCACGACCGCGTGAATTGAACGAATTGTTATTATGGTTGTGTTTGTTGAACTGATCAGAAACAGGAGGGGCAGGAGGAGGAGGAGGAGGAAAGTGGTATGCCGCAGCACCTAGAGTACGACGATCAAAGGGGTTTTGTCCAAAGCGTCCATTCACGGAATGCTGCTGCTCAGCAGCTCCGTGATTTCCGCGATGACCACCGCGATCGTTGTAGCCGCCACGACCGCCGCGGCCACTCCCACCGCTAGTAAAGGGAACCGCATGAGTATTCGACGGGGGCCAAGGAGGCTGAGATCCATAATGAGCGGTATAAGTATTCTGGTCAGCGTACGCATGCTCCCCATACACTGGCTGGGGGGGATACTGAGGTTGGGTGTAAGCTCCATAGTACGCCGCAGAAGGGGCAGCATTCTGCAGACTATGGGCTTGAGTCGGGGGAGGGGGCGGCTGGTGTTGCTGATAAGCTGAAGCAGCAGCAGCAGCGGCATGAGAAGGGTCAGTAGGCCAGTAGCCCGTAGGATACTGGCCGTGGGTATAGGCAGTTGTGCCTGCTTGGTGATGATAAGCGGCATTGCTAGGGTCCGTGTAGCCAGCGGAGGGTGTGTGATGCTGGTTCTGACGGTTGTAATTGCCACGACCTCTCCCTCCTCCGGAACCACCACGGCCAGACTGCGAGCCATACGACGACTGGCCAGCCCCGTAGGGAGCCGACGGTTGAGCAGTTGGGGGAGGAGGAGGGGGGGCACCGTAGTTGTACGACATGGTGAGTGTTAAGGAGCAAGAGAGATTTGTGATAAATATCAGAAAAAAATAATGAAATCAATCAAACAGATATAAAAAAAAATGATGTCGGGAAAGGAGTTGTTGGCGATCGGGTACAGGTGTGCTGATGAGAGCAATCAAACTGATGGAAACACAAGCTGGAAAGATTGCTGCGGGTGAATCGCGAAAAAATAACAATCGGAATAGGCTGAGCGTGACGGGAATACAAGCACGATCGGCGTGTCGGCTTTTCAGACTATCAATCAATATCGATATCGCGACTGATAATCAATCGTGAACAGATGGCGATAGGATCAAAACTCAAGACGTCTCCCAATGGATAATGTCGGTCGCACGGTATTTCTTCTTGTCTGCAAGAACAATTCAAGTTCAGGTTTAGTTGGAAACGAGAAGATGATTCTTGACAGGAACAAGGTTGAAAGCAGGAGCCAGCCTGACAACTGGGATAGGCCCCACTGACACGTTTTTTATTGGTCACAGCTGCCTGCACCCAGAATGGCAGGTGCTCCTGGAAAGCAAGATCATCCACCCTTGATGGCGCAAAAACGGAAAAGTCACGTGCATGTCAACGTCCGTCAATTATCTGGGCTTGTATCAGCACTGCATCTATCAATGTTTGACAAGAAGTTGGCTAGGATTGGGCGGTTTCTAAAGCAAATGCTGTAGCTTTATTTTTATTTAATGATAGCCTATTTTTTTTGTCATATATCAACTCAACACATTAGCTTTCCCGGAATTCTTGAGCATATATCACTTGAAGCACTGCAATAAAATTTTCTGCGCCAGGCCTTTGCTTGTTTATGTTGGAACGAACTACTTAACTTCTGCTTGTCGCCACACACCACGAACCAAAAATGTTTATTCTGGTAAGTTCGGTCCTTTATTCCAATATCCGCTAAACCTCTACATAGTACTAACATCCCATAAAGACCAAGGTTGCAGATCTGGTGCAGATTGCGCCTGATGACTTCTCTAAGCGCAGTCGGGATGCCATTGAAGACAACATCAATGCTAAATATGCCAACCGGGTATGTCATCTTCCATATCTATGTTAATGGGTTATTGCTAACATTAGTATCTAGGTTGTTCAAGGCATTGGTCTCTGTATCTGCCTGTATGATCTTTTATGGGCGTCCGAAGGTCTCATTGGTCACGGTGATGGTCTCGTGAATGTGAATGGTCTGTCCTCCATATCACATTTCGTCTAGTAATCCGTACTAACACACTATTAGTTGAGTTCCGTGTTGTTGTATTTAGACCATTCAGAGGAGAAGTCATGCTCGGCAGAATACGAAGTTCAACTCCTCAAGGCATATATCGCAAGTCTTATATCAATATACTAAACGTATATGGTCTCTACAAGCTAACGCTGGTCAATAGTGAGAACAGATTTCTTCGATGACATCTTTGTCGATCAAGACAGTCTTCCTGCCGGAGTTGAGTAGTAAGTTCCATCCATCTCTTCATTCTACTCCCCAACATCATACTAACCTTGCCTCAGTGATCACCAAAACCAAACCTGGGTCTGGAAGTACCAAGAGGAAGAACACGGACCAGTAGAGATTCTTATAATGGATAACAACGAAATGGTCCGCTTTCAGGTCGTCGATGAAGAGTGGCACGATCAGACTCCTGACGGCCCCTCCCAAGCCGATGATCCGACTCTTCGCAAAGCGCCCTATAAGATCAAGGGCAGCATGGCCAAGGAGGGGTTGGGTATCTGTTACTGGTGGGACTAACTAAGCCAAAAGTCCCACTCGGCGTTTTCTTCATTTCTTTCCGCTGCATATCGTTGCTGTATCGGTCGGCATGGTGGGTCTTTATTAGCATCACCAAAAAAGGCAAATGGTGTTTAGTTGCGGCGTTTCTTTCATTACAGAATAAACATGTATTGCGTTCGCTGCCTAATAACATCAAATATAAGCGCTCTATAGAAATTATGTGATTAGACTGAGATGCTCGCCAAAAGTCTCTCCTCGACATCGTCAATGACCGAGTAGTGATCAATGACAGCAAGGTTCTCAGCTTCCGCCTTGAACTGCTTGTCAGGATCTTGTCCCGGACCGAACATGTTTGGAGGGGCAGTGGCTCCCATCTGCTGAGCCATTTGATTGGCGGCTATTGGAGTTATGTTAGTGACAAGAAAGTTTACCAGATCGAAGGCAATTTCACATACCGTTATTGCTACCCAAAATAAAGTTGAAGACCGGCTGAAGGCCGAAAATGCACAGAATGTACCACGAGATACTAGACATCCACCGGGGGTCCATGTCCTTAGTGGCAACACCGGCCTGAAGCATACTCTTGAACTTGATTGTAATCGGGAAAGGCAGTTTCACTTAAGATACAGTTAGCGAGATGTAAACCTGATCATCATACCTCAGTTGCTTACTTATGACATATCCGCTGAAGTAAGCATTGATCCAGCTCATTATCAAAGTATTGGGGATGATCATAGCCATATTGTTCTTCATCATGCCCATCATACCGTCCATGGCCGAGGGGTCGGTTAGAGGGTTCGCAGGCGGCTGGCCTTGGGAATTAGGATCCTTCAGAAAAGCGCCTGACTCATAGGCTGAAATCAAGGCATCGCGACGAGATTCAAACGACTTCTTCGATAAAACAAAATAGTTGCTACGGGTAGCAATTCCATGCTGGAGGGACCGTTGTTCGCGGATGGCGAGGGGTTCTTGTTTCTTTGGAGGGGTATCAAGGAAAACGGTGGCGTAATGGCGAAGGATACCGGTTAATACCTATATCAAGGTCAGTTAGCAATTGTTTCATCTGAGGTTTATATGTAGAGACGTACCATGACAATAGTAATGGGAACCAAAATCCAGTAGCTTTGATGGCTGTTAGCAAAATCATAGTTTGGCGGCGAATTGTTGTTGCAGAAGCTCACAAAAGCTGGGGATCCCGAGGGATCGTCTGGGGAACCAGCGTGCCCATTATGACTTCCGATTAATGGTTGGTTCCTGTCAGAAAGTCCGAATAATTAGATCCCCACGCTGTAGTTGACGTTTTTGAGATGAGGTTTCGATATATGTCGTCGGAAGCAATGTTGCCAGATAGGTTCTTACAACATTCAAAAGCTTGGGTAAAACTGATAGTTTAATATGGATGACTAAGCGAGTGGCCCGCTAACAAGCCAGCTTGCATGCGCAAGGCTTTAGCTTGATCTGGTCACCAACACTTTGATTTTGCAACCGTAGGCAGTCCTGGATTCACAAAATCACCAGTTCTTTTTGATCATATTCTCTGCCTCAATCAGGTGCATAACCTGCCCCTGTATTTCAATTCGCTATGGCTTCTGAAAAAATATCTGTCTACAGTCTTCCCGGTATGTAGTTGTTTATATCAGATCGCAGGGTTTAGAAACCAGCTGTCCCGCCAATTAGATCTATAAGCTAACATTCATGATCTAATCAGACCTAAAGAACTCATCCGACGAAACCATCTCCGTCTACCTCAACTCTCTCAAATTCAAGCAGGACCACACACTCACCGACGTCCAGCTCGGCCTCGGTTTCGCCGCCATCATCACTGCCGCCGGCTGCTTTGCCTGGGACTACAAGCTCGGCTTCGAAAGCACCAAGACCTACACCACCATTGCCGTCGCCCTGTATGCTCTTCTCTGTGGCATCGGCTACATCTGGGACTTTTTTGTCATCAAGGGAATCGTCTACCAAGGCACTGCCCCCGACGGCTCCAAGCTGACAATCTCAACGAGCACCACGAAGCACACTCCAATCTACAAAGTCAAGGCACACGTTGTGGACCAGGCAGGTAAGAGTCGGAATCTGGAGTTTGAAGCGCCATTCGCCAATTGGTTTGATGAGACGGGTCGTTTGGTGGCACTGCCTTTCCAGCAGATGTTGGCGACGAATGTCGCGTTAGTTGGGACGATAGATCCGGAGAAGGTGGTTGATGTTCACAAGCAACTGAGCGGGATGTCCCCGGAAATGCTTGATGTCTTGCTGGCCGGTTCTTCCGCGGGTGCTATCGGCAACTCGACAGCAACAGAGGCTACGGCCGGTATTGCGAAACGAAAGTGAACGAGGTGTGGGGTAATACATCATTAATACTTTTTTTTTTCATTCACCATATGAATGGCATTATTTTTATCACATTTGGTTTTGATTACCATAGGGAAAAGAGAGAGAAGGATAGGTGCTCATGACATGAAAGAAAAAACGCTGAAAGATAATGATATTTGACGTGCCTGTCTACACGCCTATGAAAATAGAAGATACAAGAAAATCAATAAATAAAATATATAAATAAACAAAGCCGCTAAACTCCTAAACCATGGTCGTCGACGTCTCATAGGGTATTCCAGGATGAACTTGATAAAAGATGTGTCGAATGCTGTAACTCGAAAGATGAATATAAAAAAGCAAATAAAAAACAGCGCACTCACGGGTAAGACGGGATTTTTTTTAACGTCCCCGCATGAGTTCCCGCTTACGACGTTCTTTCTCTTCCTTCCGCTTACGTTCCTGCTCCTGCTCCCACCGGTCAGCAGCAATGGCTTCACGTTGGGCGCGAGCCTCTTCCTCGTCAATCTCATCAATACCAGCCTCCATATCAGAAGAGCCGTCTGATTCATATTCATCGGCATAGCGGTATCTGGAGGCGGGACGACGGTACTCCTCTACCTCCTCTTCATCCTCATCAGCGATGAAATCATCCATTTCCTCATCGTCTTCATCGTATCTTGATGATGAGCGAGCAGGAGGACGATATGTGGGAGGCTTCAGGAGTGCACCACCTAAAGGACCAGAAGGTTTGACTCTGTTGCTAGACGCACTAGGTCTAGCGGTACCAGTATAGCCAGTGCTAGGCGGTGGTCGCCTGACTTTCTTTTCCGGCACTGCGGGCTTTTTATCCTTGGAGGCTTTGGAGCTAGCGGAAACCGAAGTCTGGCGATCTTTAGAAGCAGTGGCAGTACGTGCTCTGAACGCTGTTGTGCGCTTCGCAGAAGCCTTTTGTTCTGCCTTTAGCTGCTCCATCTGTTCCATTCTTTCCTTCTTGGATAGACCCTTCTCTACCTTCTTGTGCTGAATTTGGCCAACCTTGCCCATCTTTTCCTGGGCTATTTTTGCGCGCTGCATGATCTCAGCGAAGGAGCCCTTTTTCGGTGGTGCTTGGTCTCCCGTCGAGATAGCCGATGAGGCGGAGAGTTTTGCAGATGGCGCAGGTCGAGAAGTTCCAGAGGTAGACCCAGAGGTAGACTTGGTAATTCCAGTGGAAGGGGTCGGGCGCGTGATTGGAGCCTTTACAGGAGGTCGCGAAGGAAGTGGTCTTGATGTACTGGATGATCGGTCGGAAGAGCGTGACGCGCTCGGGGCGGAGGGGCGACTCGTGCTGGTATAACCGCTTCGTGAGGAGTTCGCAATGGATCGGGAATTTGACTCTGGTTGTCTCTTGGTTCGGGGAGCCGAAGTCGCTTTGGTAGATGTGGATGCAGGCACGGGCGCAGGCGCTGAACCCGAGCCGCCACTGATAGAGGCGAGAATATTACCAATCTACATGTTCAGGTTAGTGATCGCGATGTTGAAACATGCTACATCACTGGGAATGAAGAGGACGCGCGCAAATGATAGAAAACAATAAGGTCAACATACCATGGACATTTTGATTGATGAAGTGGAGTATAAGAGTCACAACTAAACACGATGCTCGAATACGTAACTCGATCGCGCCTTTTCAACAGCCAGGAAAGCTTGGCCAAGCGCCTGAATGATGCCCACAGCTAAGGCACAATCAACGCCAAAATATCAGAAAATTTAATATTTGCTAAATAAGAGACCCAAAAAGGCGATTTTCTCGATAATTTCGAGAAATTTTGGTGAGCTTTTTGATGAAAATCGACCAAATGCCGTACGCTGCCAGCCCAAAAGACGCGCACAACGACATGAACAGAGAACTACGGAGCAAAGATTCTGGGAAAAAGAATGGCAGCTGTCCTGGTTATTATACGCCAGAACCTTCTCGTCATATCAAACTTATCTTGGAAACTCAGCCCCATGCTCCTTGTTAGTCAGCACGTGGCTCGTGGCAAAAACGGACGAGGCGTTACCAGCCAATTAAAATAGATTGCGTGGGGGTAACGCCACATGCCCCACCTCTCGCCACAGCTTTCGCCCTAACTGGGCTAAAGCAGCACACACAAACGTAAAGACTGTCAAAATTAGACGACCTTTTTTGTGGTCCTCTGAATGATTCTCTTTTTATCACAACCGTCACAAACGACTTCGAAGATCTCAGTCTCCGCCTCAATTTCCGCGGTTAAATCGATTGACCTCTCGTGTCTCAACGAACAGTGAGTATACCACCCTGTCTGTCAAATTGCAGTTCGTGATGCTTCCCCCGATGAGGCTTCTCGACATTCAAACACACGAACATGGGCACCTCGCCGCCCCCGACATCATCGCTCCTCGCGCCCATAATTCCCAACATTGGTTGAGCGACTAGTAATCGATCACACCAAAAATCGCAATTCGATATCACTGAGTGCATCTGACAAGGGGCCCTCGACGGACTGCACGACAACTCACGTTTGGCCAAAATCATGATCTAACAATATATCAGAACATCACAATGAAGTTCCTCGCTGCCTACCTTCTGCTGTCTTTGGCTGGTGCCTCTCCCTCCAAGGAGTCCATTGTCAAGGTCCTTTCCGCCGTCGGCATTGAGTCCGATGACGAGCGCCTGGACAAGCTCCTGGCTGAGCTTGAGGGCAAGGACGTCTCTGAGGTATGATAATTCCCATTCATTGTTTTGTTCTCCTCATTATTCCGGACATTTACTAATCTACATCACAGCTGATCGCTGAGGGTTCCGCCAAGCTTGCTTCCGTCCCTTCGGGCGGTGCTGCTGGTGCTGGTGCTGCCGCCGGTGCCGCCGCTGGCGGTGCTGCCGACGCCCCCGCTGAGGAGGCTAAGGAGGAGGAGAAGGAGGAGTCCGATGACGACATGGGCTTCGGTCTGTTCGACTAAGCGTCTCGTTCATGATGATCAAAAACAAAAAGTAAAAAATCTCTCAATTGAATCCAAATCTCTTCCAAAAACACAAATCCTCGAAATGCTCTCTCAATTCATTTATATGTATCACTAGTGTCCTGCATTTTGTGTTCTCTGAAATTTATCTCACCTATTATAAAAGGTAAATCATCCTGTACAAGGGTTAATAAAACCCTGATATGGCCGTTACACCAATGATTCGCATGGATTATGTCGATGTTTGGCTACTGAATCACGACAATAAACCATGTACTCAATTAACGAGACTTACGAATATTATCTTTGGAGGAAGACACTATCAGTTCCATCAACCATAATCAATACATTCACTCATTGTTGCATTACATTATCGCTGCCAGGGCAGCTTTTAAGTTGCAACCATGATTGACCAATCAGGAATCTGCATGCCGGATATAGGCGGGTCCTGTTGGCAGGGCAACACTGCGCGTTTTGATTGGCTAAAGCTCAAGTTCACGCAAAATACACCGTGAACCTTGCATGAAGGGGTGACAATAGGCAAGTAAAGAGAGAAATCCCACGATGATTTTCTGGAACGATATGCCTGTTTTCTGTCTCTCCTTCCAACGCACGTTCAAGTTCACTTGGCTGGGCAGCTGGCTCTATTCTTTCCGCGGTGTCTGTCGTTTCTTCTTGTTAGGCTCATCCAGAACTCTCGTTAGTCTTATGTTTTCTTCTTTCTCATTATTCTCTCTCGTCACCTCGCCTAATATTCATTTTCCTTCAAGCTTTGTTTGTTGATGATATCCCCGAGCGCATATAACTTTTCTATTTCTCTTTCTCTTTGTCCAGCCTCCTAGAAGATACTTTGCGTCAGCGCAATATTGTCACGATCTAAATACACGGTGACCTTATCACATATCACCAAGATATTGCACTGCCTTTTGTATTGTCTCATAGTACACACTGCTTCGTTTACTCGAAGCTCAGCTATAACAGAGACACCTTTACCGTCTCGAACCCCGAGTACTATAATATCAAACGTCATCCATAATCCTCCAGTTTATTATACTATCTAGCCGCTCAGTTGATACGTCCGATAACCGTTACCCGTTCAGCATGTCCTCTGGTTCACCGACCCCAATGGGCGCTTCCCAGCAACCGTTGACTAGAAGAACATCGCAGAGACAGGCAATTCGTCGCCCATCCTCTAGAAGTGGACTCGGTCGGAGCGACTCGACTTCCTCCGCCGCACCACCGTCATCATATGCCTCGAAGGCTTCTCAACGAATCTCAGCCCACACCAACAACGACAGCTCCGACGATGAAATACCTGTCCCGATGAAGCTCAGCGCCCTCACCAAGGCACTTCTTAACGACGACACACCCGACGCGATGGCTAAGCCTGCCTCACCGCCATTGACTCGTCGTCGTAGTGTGCTTAACAGCCAGAAGGATATTGGATCTTCATACTCTCGTAGCTCCACCGATGAGCACCGACACATGCGCTCCAGCGGAAGTGCCTATGAGAACAAACAGTCATCTCCACCGAACGCCATACGCACTTGTCGCGATGAACCTAGCCCTCCCAGGAAACGTGTGGTCAGATTAAGCAACACACCTAAGAGTCTGAGCCAGATGAGCCACCGCCGCAGCAACTCCATTTCCCGTACAGGCACTTCGGCTGCCTCAGCGACCTCCGCAACCGCATCCGCTGTTAGCACCAATTCAGCCTCGAGTCGCTCCAGACCACCCAGCAGACCTGCTAGTAGAGATGGTGTTGCCGAGTACAAGAGCGCCTCGGCTTCAGCTGGATCTAGCTTCAACGGCAATCATTATTCAGCCCCGTATGATGTTAGCACCCCAGCTGGTCCTCGGATTGTACGTGTTGGGAATAGTTCGGCCAGCAAGCTACAAGGTCACAATTCACAGGAGAATGAACATCAGCGACACGAAGAACCGCTCTCTACTATCGGTCGTTCTTACAATGCTGTCGAGCAACCCAGTGTATCACGGTATTCCTCACGCCAAAGACTCGAAGATAACCCCGCTCTTCAGAGTTCTATGCGGATCAAGAGAGTAGGAAAGACCCCAGGAAGCTTCCTTAGTGGACCAGCTCGTCGTGGCCGTCGTAGACAGAGTGAAGAGGAAATGGAAAATGAAATGGGCGACGCAGAAACTCCTGCGGTCAATGTCCCGTATAGTCTCGAACAACGCGAAGATCGCCATGAGGCCGATCAAGGAGAAGCCGGCGCGTCTTACTATGGCAAGCACCATGGCGATTATGCCTCGGGAAGCCCCCCTGTGCGGTCTAGAGAAACCCGCCGCCCAGCCTCCCAGGTTGATCTCGCTGTCGCCCAGGCGCCTTCATCAGATGTTCCTAAGGAGCGTGAATACAATTACCGTCAAACTTCAAGACCGGAGATGAATGAGGTACCTACTCCAGCAGGAGGTCAAGAAAACGACTTGGCCTCTTTTATGCGCTTGAATAGAAAGCCTTCCCCAATAAGTTCCTTGGCCGATAAAATCCGGCCATTGAGCGTTGAGCTACCTCCGGCTGCTGTTCCTCGTGATGTCTCGCCTGACCGGAAACCACTTTCGACTGTCAACAACAACACTCCCCATCGTCCTGCACCGCCACCACCCACCAAGGTTTCTGCCACTGATGCCGCAACCGCTGCCGCGCCCTCAAAGCAACGTCGCAACGTTATCAAGGTCAATGGTAAGATATACACCAGACTTGATTGTCTTGGACGGGGCGGCAGTGCTAAAGTGTACCGTGTGACTGCGGAGAATGGCAAGATGTGGGCGTTGAAGCGTGTGGCGCTTGAGCATGCGGACGAGATGACGATTAAGGGGTACAAAGGCGAGATTGACCTACTCCGTAAGCTCGACAATGTCGAACGTGTTATCAGCCTCCTGGACTACGAGATGAACTCGGAAAAGCAGGTTCTCACTCTTGTAAGTTTAGTTTCATGTTTACGAGACTTTATTCTTATATATATACTGACATCGCTATAGGTCATGGAGATGGGTGAGCTTGACATGAACACCCTTCTCAAGTCCCGCCAAGGGCACGAGTCTGCTAAGCTCGACACGGTCTTTGTGCGATTCTACTGGAAGGAAATGCTTGAGTGCGTAAATTCGGTTCATGAGTTTGATATCGTCCACTCCGATCTCAAGCCTGCCAATTTTGTCCTTGTACAGGGCCGGCTTAAGTTGATTGACTTTGGCATCGCCAATGCTATCCAGACCGATGAAACTGTAAACGTTCATCGTGAGGCCCAGATCGGAACTCCCAATTACATGTCGCCTGAATCGCTTATGGACTTCAATGCGCCGCGTGGTGCTAGAGTCCCTGGACGCCCCAAGCTGATGAAGCTCGGTAAACCTAGTGACGTGTGGTCACTTGGCTGCATTCTGTACCAGCTTGCTTACGGGTATCCCCCTTTCGGACACATTGCCAACCAGATGGCTCGTTGCCAGGCCATCATCAACTGGGATCACATTGTCGAGTTTCCTACCCACGGTATGGGTGATGTTCCTGTACCACCGTCTCTGATTCGCACTATGCGCCGGTGCCTTCAGAGAGATGCCCACATGCGCCCCACATGCGCTGAACTGTTGGATTCAACCGATCCCTTCCTTTACCCGGTTGAGATGTCTGATAAGCTTCTACCTTTGAGCGAGGAGATGCTTGGCCGCATCATCCATAGCGTTGTCATGCGCTGCAAAGAGCGGATGCCGACTGAGGCTGAGATGATGTCGGTGTGGCCAGCTGCTTATTGGGCGAGTGTCAAAAAAGCCATGAACAAGGCTCAACAGCAACAGCAGCAGAGCTCATGATCCTGATGGCCCTGGTGACGGCTTGTGTCTCGCCCGATACTTGATAGTCTTGGGCATTTATTGCCCTGGGTCTCTTCAAGTTTTCTATAATGTCCCGTAATGTGTTATCTTGCGTTATCTGTCCCAAAACTGAGAGCAACCCGGCCTGATAATGATCTCGGTCGTGGTGACTCCTTGTAGGTCTTTTCATTTTACGGAGTTTCTTTTTATGTGCGCTGGATGGAGTTTTCAGGGTGGCTTTCTTTCTGCTTTTTTTTTTTTTTTTTTTAATATTGTGCTTTTTTAGTTAGCTGCCTTTACATTTTGCTTTTCTTGGGTTAGGCATCACTGACTGGTGTTTCAAGACTTTGCTGTCTTATTTGCATAGCACCTTCTTGATGCCTGTCTCTGCATTTGTTGCCTGGGTGTGGTTTACTTATAGAAAGAGAGCTTTGAGCTTCCTGATATTTGTTGGATAATCCTACTTGAAGTTATATTCTTGGTGTTGAGCTTGAATTCGAAATTATTTGTTGAATGACCAACACTTGTCCATATACAGCATGTGAGTGTTGTATGTTTGAGATTGAACGACGGTAGATTAAGTCAAGATGGGTTGGCTGTGTGTATGGTGTTCTTTTGTAAGAGGTAATTAAGTGTACAATGTATTGTTACATGACGGCATATATTAGCCATTCTGGCTTCCCATACCATCGTTTCTATGAATCATTGTTCGTGACCTTAGTGTTTTAGGGAGGTCCTGCAATTCAAACACTCGTTCCTATGGCTCCCTTCCCCTTTGTCCTATCCCCTTCTTCGTTCAGCTACCTACTGCGGCACATCATTAACCTTCAGCTCCGATATCCTAAGAATCGTGTACCGATGCTTGCTCTTGGCATGCTTGACCTTTCTGTTCCGGCGCTTTGTCTTCAACTTCACACGCATCGGCTCCGACTCCTCACCTGTCACCACTGCCGTACACTCATACAATCTCTCATCAATATACGGTGCCCCCTTCAACGTTAGATCACGACTACCGAGGAGACTCGCGCAGTTCAACTTGAGCTTGTCACCCGGCACGCTGCCCGGAATGCGGAAGGGCAGGCGCACTTGGTCACCCTTGGTCACGAGGAATGGCCAGCCGTGAATGTTGATGGTGATATAGTGACCAGGTTGCGCGGCAAGGACGGGGAGGAGTTGGCGGACGGAGTCGGAAATCGGGGTGACCGGGGTTTCTGGAGCAGGAGTGGTGATCGGGGCTTCTGTGGTGCTAGGTGTGGGTTCAATAATAGGAGCTGTAGAGTTGAAGCGGCGGATAGGGAATGCGGTGGTAAAGGCTGGGCGGGTGACAGCAAAGCGCGGGGTGGCGGTGGCGGCCCGGAGCTCCATGACGGAGCGGAGGAGTGTTCTGCTCATGTTGACGGTTGTATGTGTATTACTGAGTCTTGATGTCGAGAGTAACAGATTTGAGAAAAGGACCAAAGGGATGTATAGACAAAACACGAAAAGTTGAGAGGGCAGACGATTGAATCGTATCGTCAACACCAAGGCGCCGCTTGTGCAACTATCGTCAGTTTGGTAGACTCAGAAATTTGACTAGTATCGGAAAATCTATTTTACCGACGACAGCTACTCCTTCCAAGCTAACTTGAAGTTTGCTCGTCTGGTTGCTGCCGATTGAATAGTTGACCGGGTTGCCCCACTACGACTTGGCTCACCGCTTTAGGAACAAGTTTTTTTTCTGCCGCTTTGCCGCGCCTTATTATCCAACTTTTTTTTTTTTGGTGGTGGTGGCCAATAGTATTAACAACCTCCTACTTTAAAGGTCTTGTTATCGTTGTGGACTATTTGACCATCACCAACGACCAAACTATATTTTCATAGGCAAAGAGCCGCCCTTACTCACCCAAGATAGTTTACAAGTCCCAATCAGGGCCCTCTAATTCATCATGGTATGTCTTAGCACGGAACACCTATTCCCGATATCTTAATTACATAACGGCCCCGCACCGAACTGGGACTTCCACCTCTGCTGTCGCATCAATGCTAACCACGTATATTTCTCACTGTACAGCCTCAGAACGAGTACATGGACAGATGGACTAAGCAGCGTGGTCGTCGTCTAGATCACGAGGAGCGTCTTCGCAAGAAGACGGCCCGTATGGCCCACAAGGCGTCCAAGGATGCACAAAACCTGCGCGGTCTCCGCGCTAAGCTGCATGCACAGGCCCGCCACAAGGAGAAGATCCAGATGAAGAAGAAGATCAAACAGCACGAAGAGCGCAATATCAAGACTGCCAACGAGCAGGACCCATCTGCGCCAGTTCCTGCGTATCTGCTGGACCGCAACGACCCATCGAATTCCAAGGCGATCTCATCGAACATCAAGCAACGCAGAGCTGAAAAGGTGGCCAAGTTCCATGTGCCGTTGCCCAAGGTCCGCGGTATCTCTGAGGAGGAGATGTTCAAGGTCGTCAAGACTGGTGCCAAGACCAAGAAGAAGGCGTGGAAGCGCATGATTACCCAACCTACCTTTGTTGGTTCAGAGTTCACTCGCCGCAATCCCAAATACGAGCGGTATGTTGTTCCTTATCTCCGTAGACTTTTTGATATGTGCTGCTTTGCTAACTACTATATCTCAATAGTTTCATTCGTCCCATGGGTCTGCGTTACAAGAAGGCCCATGTCACTCACCCTAAGCTCAACGTCACCGTTCAAATGCCCATTGTTTCGGTCAAGAAGAACCCCAACTCGCCCACTTACACCCAGCTCGGTATTCTCACCAAGGGTACCATTATTGAGTGCGATGTTTCGGATCTTGGTATGACCACTGCTGGTGGCAAGGTGGTGTGGAGTCGCTACGCCCAGATTACTAACGAGCCGTCAAATGATGGCTGTGTCAACGCTGTTCTGCTAGTTTAAGTGGGTTGTAGGCAACTGCTACTCATACGCGCAATTATCTGGCTTTTATTTCCCCCACCAACCTCGATATCTGCAAAAGCAGCAGCGTATCGAAGAGAGAGCTTTTTATTTAGGATCCTCTTTTCAGGCTGTAGCAAGGCGGTTGGTTTATGATTCCTTTCCTTTTTTGGGTTCCTTTGCTAGTTTTGTTCGTCATATGTTAAGTCGAAGAAGCATCAGGTTTTGGGCGTTCACGGCGTTGTTTTTGTTTTGCTTATCTTTTTATCACCATTATCTACCATTATCTATTACTTTGATATCCGGCATATCACATGATGTTTGTGTTTTCCTCTGGAGAAGTCTGAGGATGAACAAGACCTGTTCGTCTGTGCTGAGACTGACTATCTTGGCGTTGAAGACATGAGAGCGAGACCATCTCGCATCCAACAAAATCTAGATCGAGTCGTGATTTGTTACGAAGAGGCATGGCCATTCTTCGACATTATTATTGACTCGCTATATCAAATACTTTATTATTTCCATTTACATTTATGTCGATTTATCTTCATCTTTTTCTTCATCATGTCGTGAATATTGATTGCAATTGGTTCATATGTGGTAGTTGCTCTGCCCTGGCGTCGTTTTGTATTGTGTTTGCGACCAGCCAATTAAAATACATACCTGGACCCACTCTATCCACTTTTTGGTTATCATCCTGGCACGCTGCTTTTCACCGCAAATGCAAGCTTACAAGCAGCGACGCGTTGTGGCAGTAAGCTCAAAGCGAACGAAGACTAAAGAAATCAGCATTCTAATGACATTTGTGCTCCCTGTAAACCATCCCGACTACTTTGATTTCACGTCCTATCAAGGTCTTTGTATGATCCGGTGATTGCTGCATAAGCACTCGAAAAGATCACAAGATGGGACGTCGATCTGGGCGCGCTGCTGCTCGCCGCGCCAATGCCGCGATCGGTAAGTTACCATCACCTTTTGGCTCAAATTTTGCGGTTCTTGCGAGCTTTCCAAGCGCAATTGAGCTCTCCAATATTAATAATATATCCGGTACATAGGCTCAACTCCCCGTGGATTCGAGTCCATTCCCGATGACGAACCAATGCAGGACGCTGCTCCCTCGTCCCCCGAAGCCGAAGCTGATCCCGAAGACGACGAGGAACACGACGAAGACGATGGCGATGAGCAGGGCGATGGCGAACGCGAAGATGGCGAAGATGAGGAAGAAGATGAGGAGGAGGGTGGCGAAGAGGGCGAGGAGGGTGAGGAAGGAGAAGAAGGCGAAGAAGATGACGACGACGACCATGAAGACGACAAAGACAAGAGACCCTCTCCTGCCCCAGAGCAACCCATTATCCGAAGGAAACGCCTTGGCCGCCCGCCCAAGAATAAGCCTCCGGACTGGGATCTGGGTGTTATCGTCCAACCCGGTGAAGATGTTCGTCCGCGCCGTGGCCGTGGTGGCTGGCGGGGTCGTGGTGGTCGGAAGGGTATGGTAGCGCCGAGTAAGCCAGTTCAGGTAATCGACAAGGATGGCACGCAAGTTGATGTTGTCAACGATGAGTGCGATCTGCCCGAGGACCCCGAAGGTGAAATCAAGGTCGATAAGCTGGGTAACCTACAAGGTGGCCGCGACTATCGCTGCCGTACATTCAAGGTGGTAGGCCGCGGCGATCGGCTGTACATGTTATCAACAGAGCCAGCACGTTGTGTGGGCTTCCGTGACAGCTACCTCTTTTTCACTAAGCACCTTCGACTGCACAAGATTATTGTAGGCGATGAAGAGAAAAAGGATATGATTGAACGTGACATCATCCCTCATTCGTACAAGGGTCGTGCTATTGGAATAGTGACGGCACGCTCTGTCTTCCGAGAGTTTGGAAGTCGCATCATTATTGGTGGTAAGCGGATTACTGATGATTACGAGGTGGCGCAAGCCCGGGCTGAGGGTGCGGTTGAGGGAGAATTGGCGGATCCCATGGATCCCTTTTTCCAGGCGGGCGAACCGTACAACAAGAACCAATACGTGGCGTGGCACGGTGCCAGTGCGGTATACCATCAACCCGGTGCTGCGCCGCCAGAGGAGAAGAAGCCAGTCAATACGTCGCACCGGAAACGGAAACCAGCACAACAGTCAGTGACGGACTACAATTGGATGTATGAGCACGCTCTGGCTGCCAGGTACGACAATGATTACCACCTTGCAACAAATTGAGATTAGTACTACTAACACATGATGTATAGCATTTACAACTCCAACATCAACGCTACTCGCAGAGCACAAGAAGTCGAGGGAGTTTACGATGTTCACACAAACCAGATGCACTACTCGGCCAACACTCAGCCCTCCCGGGCTCGTGCCGAACTCATTCCCATTGGCGATGACTTTGACTCTACTAGTACCATCTTTCCTCCGGTTCCTCGGCGTATTGCGCGTAACTTTTACGTCGCTGACGTCGTCTGCGAGCGGCCACCTGTCGGAATCGCGCCTTCAGTGTACTCTGGCCAAGCGGGTGATGCCGCTAGTGCTGATTTTCTATCACAATTTAGAGGACTCGGATCGGTGCCGGATGATATTGCGGACTTGTTGCCGCCGGAGTGCAGAGCGGCATTCCATAATGCAAGGACGGCAGAAAAGGAGTGGAAAGATAAGTGGCCGACTGAACGGGAGGGCATGTCGAGAAGGCAACCGGATATTGATAAGGCCATTGTGCCGTATCAAATGGCATGAATCTGGAAATGAAATTTTGAGGGTTAGGAGGGTGGGACACATGGTTCGGGTTACGGTGTTTTCGGTTGGTTGGCTGGGCTGGCTGGGCTGGGCTGGCTGGGCTGGATGGATGGATGGATGGATGGATTGGATGGATGGATAGATGGATGGATGGTTTGATTGATACACGAGATTATTTGTCTAGTCAACCGTGTCTTGCTTTGTCAATGTTAATAAATTTTTAAATATTTTTTTTGCAGTTTCCGGCCTTGATCCTTGGTTTCCTTTTAAAGGCGTATTGAAATATTTATTTTATCATTCTTTTTACTAACAAACAACCCAATTGGTTCATTGTATCACTTTGAGATGGTCAGGTGATGATGCGTCAAATGTGGGCGAGAGCTTGCATTCATCCGGAAATCCATCAGTGGCGGAATGTCACATTGGGCGTCATTCACGACAATGCTTAAGACGCCCAAGAGAGAGTTCAGAGGACTAACTATATATTTCTTCCATGATGTTCTTTCCAAGTATTCAGCCAAGGCAATAGATACTAAAGGGTCCCAAGATATAATCGCCTAGGCCTATTTATGAACTTGGGCGGATTGTGAGACAGACATTGCCATGTAGGTACTTTTCTGTATTACTTTTGTAGTGACGTTGAGGTGAGGTTTACCTACAACAGAGTGAGTGATGGACGGGTAGGTAATGCAGGTATTTGGTAAGAGATGTGACATAGTTTGGAGGCTAGAGAGCGTAGAAGGGAAGGCCTCAATATTATATCTAGGATTGTACATGACGCAGGAGAGGAAAGGAAAGGAGGGGATATATAGAGCAGCAGGCCGTAGCGGGAGACAGTCTGGTGGTGGCTTATGACGATACGGGACTCATCACGGTCGTTTATCCGGTGTCTACGAAACAGTGTAAAAAGAACATTCTCCTCATATCCCACGCCCTCAACCCTCTCTGGCTATGTTGCTGCATGTGATGTCGTCTACAGACTTGTCGCTCGCTTGCACACCGCTGCCCCATGTTTAACCAATCGCTATATATTTTTATTCTCTTCGTTGGTGATTCAAGTCAGCAATGTCCCCAAGGAGACTATTCTAGGTGATTTCCGATAAGGACAAGGTGATGGACAGGGTGAAATAGCCAGTAGTGACGATCTACGGAAGGATGTACAGTAGGGACTTACTTGGTATCGTGACTACAGTTATCTATAAATAAGGATACAATCGGTTGACAACGGCATTAAAAAAAAAAAATTTAAATTCTTTTTTCCGAATGTGTGTGTACTCATGGTCTTTTAAAAGCACTTGCCTAGAACCACGAGTGAATATCCCCAGAAGGGGGGCACAAATTAGGCAAGTGCCCAAAAAGAGCAGTTGCTTCTGAACAATGAGGCAGCGTCTCTGCATATGGAAGGCGTTTTCATAGGGGGTCAGATAACAACATCACATCCGACACAAGAGTATCAAAGAAGTTGTGAATTTCGAGAATCCGGGTCCAATTTCATGCAAGTACTTTTGATGATCGATCATGGAGATACACACACGAGATGTCGATTTCCGATGTGATGGGCGCCGTTCAAACACAACGGGTGTCAAAGAACAACAAGCAAGACAATATCAATGACATGTCCAGTGTCTTTTCCATTTCTTTGTCCTTGTTGGCTCACTCGCCAGGTAAGTGGTCTTCTGTAACCCGGATTGTGTCAGCGGTTGCTTTACGTCGGACAGGGGTTATTAAATGGGAATGGTAGCTGCTTTGGAGGACGACTCTTGTTTCAAGGTCGTGATATCAGGTTGTGCACTGTATACAAGCCCCCGATGAAGTGCGAATAGTACAAAGTAAAGTGCCTCGAAAAAAAAAAAGACAGTAATCAATCATCTCCCCGAAACGGCCCCAAACGACAACCATGAGGACGGTGCGAACTGTCTTTGATCCCCGGTTGAAGAAAATAAAGAGGCCGTTATGCTCATTCGAGATGCATAGAGATGAAATAGGTCTCTCTGCATGCATCTCGTTTGCACTCCTTCTGACTTCTGTAATACGAAACGAAGCAGGATCTGACGGCAAATTATGCTAGAGGTTTCCAAGGAGCGACAACGCTGACGATCTTTTTACCCTTTGGAGGACTAAAAGAACAGAAAAGAATTTCATGAGCATGTTTGTAGGGGGGGGGGGGGGGGTGGTATCCAGGTTGCCATTTATTATCATGTATCTGTACTTAGTCAGCGCCCCACTGATTCCAAGTGGGCACTGACTACTACAGAAATCTCCTCCGTATCATTAGTGTCATTACTCTTAGATTCTTACAATACTATGTTCTTAATCACACAGAGGAGGGGGGGAGGGGGCTACATCATGATGTACGAAGAAAACAGGCCTATCCCATGTATTTAGTCACTGCAGGAGTTTTTGTTTGGTGCCAAGTGATTCTAGACCCTCGATACCGACCGCACACACTGGTCTAGTCTGTCGCCTTCCGTCCGACGGGGCTTATCTCCATAATTCGGCTCCTCAATATACCCAAGTCCTGAACCAATCATAAAGAGGAAAATATGAAAAAGCAAAAGAGAAAAAAAATTCACACTAGCGTACTTTGCATGTTGCGTTGTTAGGTTGGGTGGTGATCCTCAAAAGGGATCATGACAGAGTTTTCGTTTTAAGAAGGAACCTTGTGTATTGTGCAACGTTGGATTTTTGTAGAAAAGCAAAAGAAAAGGGAAATTACTTGGTTTAGAGGAGATGAGACCATCGTGAAATAGCGTTGTTTTCTTCTTTTTTTTTTTTTTTTTTTTTTTTAACAACCCCCCCCCCCGGAGAATAGGTACTTAGGCACTTGTACCTACCGATGGACCTATTTATTTATTTATTTATTTTGTCTCTTGATTCCTAAATCCCTTACTTTGGCTACTCCGTCATCTTACATATTGATTCCATCACCTGGTTTCTAGCTCCTACAAAACGGAAAAAAAAAAATCGCGCGCAGAAGGCCTGTAGTGCGTTCTAGTGGGCTTTAATACCTCGGTGATTTAGGCTATCTGACGAGTTTAGAAGCAAGGGGTAAGAAGAGCCGATGAGAGGGAGTTGTAGGCTGAGTTCTCTTTTCTTATTAGACTGGTAATCACAATATACTAGTCTTCATAGAAGCCAGTTGTTTCCATCTCCTTTACAGCAATCACAACAACTTGCATAATCAAGCAGTCACACGCCCAGGTCAGTTTGTCAAAAAGAAACTCATAACCCGACTTATCCACTCGGCCGTATCTCTGCCAAAAATAGACCTGCTTGACCTTTTTTTCTCCCTTGGGCGCCCATGCCAATGCCAGCCAACTTTGCCAGCCATCACTCTGCCCAGGAATGCCTGGTCCTAATCCAAAAAGCCCTGTGTGTGTGTGTGTGTGTGTTGTGTGCAAAGACGGACAATACTTGGGGCTTTCCCTCTGCTGGTCAGGTCAGCCACTAANCACTAACTGGGGGGCGGGGGGGGGCCGGGGGGGTTCGGACGTCCTTCTCTTTGATTTCTATCCTACTACGTTTCTGCCCCCAAAAACTCCTCTTGGACGTTCTCCGAAATGGAGCAATGTCTTGCAGTTGGGCATTGGCTTACCGAGGAATTGCATTCCCTGTTGACATGTTTTTCTATGCTTCCTTCATATGTTACCAATCCATCAAGTATCAAAATCCACAAGTGGATCACGAGAAATACCCACTTACGGGGAACCATGACTGGCGCCAAGAAAGTACAAAGCTGGGGG
>MKGJ01000049.1:38125-81255 GCA_002018255.1 Bretziella fagacearum | reverse complement strand
AAAAAAAAAAAAAAAAACATGTCTCCAAGGCTAATCCATCCTCCTAAACCCTCCCAATACCTTGACCAATAACACTCACACCCTCCAAAGGTCCCATTTCTCTCATACTTCCATTAACTCCAGGTCCAAACCCCCCGGGATTTCCTCGCCCAAACTTCTGAATCACATACTCAATCGGTGGCTCCCACCGAATCAGCACAAGACCATTGATTTCTTTACAATCAAATGTACCACCACCATTCAAACTATTCCCCAATGTCTCCGTAACCACCATGACCTCATCATCAGCAACCTGATATCCAACCATAAGATCCACTTGACGCTTCACCTTGTTGTATTCCATGTACCCATTAACCACCGTAGCCTTTCCATCTTCTTGGCACTTCACACAGGCATTGACAAGCGTTTTCCGTAACGTGGGTGGCGGTATTGACTTACGGCGTCCAGTAAGACCACCGAGACTTGGACCATGCACACCTCCGTAAACACCCGTGTGAGATGCGGGCGATCCAATCGGCCCATGCGAATGGTTATGCCCTCCCATTCCTGAGAACGGCACACTACTGGGTGCCGGTGAGTTCCAGATACCAGCCGGTGGCGCAAACGTGTTGTTGCTAGCAGGGGGAGTTGGCGTCCACTGGCTGTAGCCTATCGGGAACGCACTGCCAGAATCGATAAAAGGCGACGCCGAAAAAGACGTCCGGGGCATACCAGGGACCGCCTGACTGGGAGGCACGGCACCAATGGCACCAGAACCCACGCGTTGGCATGGAGTTGGGCTGGGTCCAAGAATATCGTCTTGGGCATCATCAAGAAGGGCACTACTGCCGAGATGTTCGTTGATATCGTCAGATGAAGGGTGATGGTTGGCACGTTGCGGCGTCTGAGAAGATGATGCAGAGATGGAGCCAGGACGGCCAATAGGCGCAGGCTTCGGGGTGCTATTGATACCAAGAGTTCCCATTTCAAAAGAGCCAGATATTTGGCGACCATGGCTGGGTGAGTGGAAGGCGGATTGAACAGGGTTATTACCGAGGCTGTTTGAGGACCCAAAAGCACCATTACTGATAGTAGGTAGACCACCAAAAGCATCAAAAGCTTGGTTCAAGCCGGGCGGGGGTCCAGGGTAGGATTTCATGGGGGGCATACCAAGACCATGAGACATAATCATGCCATCAGCAGAGCCAAAGCGATTGTACGGACGAGGGACATTGGGGAAGCCTGGGGACATGGATGAAGAGGCTGACATCCCAGGAGGCGCAATCGCTGGAGCACGACCCAAAAAGGGATCAATAGATGACGCTATCATACCCTTTAGTGGAGTCGACGCACTACTAGGCGACAAATCCTGTGCTGCACAATGATGAACATTATGCAGGGCAGGAGGCACAGAAGCAAGTCCGTTGTGAGCAGCAGCCGAGAGTGGACTCGGGCTAGTGTGAATCGATGACCCAACAAGAGGAGACGCATTTTGACTAGGCCCACCGCTTGCTTGGGAGCCAGAGGGCGCGCTGGATGAAGAGTTGTCCCCAATTTGCTGAGATGGAATACGAACGCGGGAATGGCTAGTCATTTTAGCGACGGGCATCATGGGTGTGACAGCTGGAACTTGAGGGGAGGCAAATGTTGCGGGGTTGGTCCCGTGAGTAGGCAAAACATCATGGAAACTAACAGGACCCGCTGACTTGGCGTCGGTAGCACAAGTAGCTGGTCTCTTGTCAGAAATCGCTGGTGTCCGTCCAGTCGCCGGTGTAGTTGCAAGAGTAGCAGCTTTGGGCTTGTTTGGCGTCACGGGTACAGCAACAGGAGTTGTGGCAACCTTGACTTGAAGCTCCTGTTTCCGGGCGGCTTCACGAGCAAACGCTTCTTGCTTTTGACGCTCCTTTTCGGCCTCGATTTCCTTGGCCTGAGCCTCCTTTGCACGAGCCTCCTTCTCAATAGTCTCTTGGGCTTCCCGAGCCTCCTTCTCCAGTTGTTCCTTCTCCTCACGGGCCTTGCGCTCCTTCTCCTTGGCCTCTTTATTCTTGCGTTCTTGCTCATCGACACGACGTTGGCGCTCCTGCTCTTTGCGCAACCGTTCCTCTTCTTTAGCCTTGCGTTGAGCTTCCTTGATGAGACGCTTCTCCTCGGCCTTGCGTTTTGACTGCTCAGCCTTCCGGTCCTTCAACTGTGCTTCGGCTAATTCTTTTTCACGTTGCTTTTGTTCCTTGGCTTCAGCAATGGCCTGTTTCTTGAGACGTTCCTTCTCACGCTTGCGTTGCTGCTTGGAAGCACGAGCTGCTTCTCTCTCTTCCTTCTCGCGCTCCTCAGCTTCAAGTTCCTGCATAAGTCGGGCTGACCGTTCAGCAGCAAGTTTCTTCTTGTAGGCACTGAGGACACGCTGCTCAAACATACGGGCTGCAAAGATTTGAAACATGCGACGACCCTCGGCCATGCGTTGAGCGTCTTCATTCATGTCCTATGTCTCGAGTTAGAAACGATGTTAAACCTGTTGGATATGCATTCATAGGCAGTGAAAAAAAGATTGTCTTACATCAGGCTCACCAAGGTCATCTGGCGAAACGCCATCTTCGTACTCTTCGTCGTCGTCACCTTCTTCATCCAAAGGCTCCGTGTCATCATCATACACTTCATGATCATGATCATGATCATCATGATCATCATGGTGGGGGTGACCATACGCATGTCCATGGTCATGGCTATGGTTGTGATGATGATCATGACCATGTTCGTGGTTGTGAACATGGTCATGGTCGAAATCGTGGGGATGAAGATGAGGATGGATTGGATGTCCATGGGAGTTTCGGGGATAGGGGCAGTTCATTGGTGGCGGGTAGTGCTGGGCATCTTCGTCTGAATTAGGGTCATTGGGATTGCGACGCAGTCGACGTTCTGCTAACTTCTCCATCATTTCAATAAAACGGGCACTGTCGCCTCGGAGCATGTGATCTTGGAAAACGAGTTAGTTTATTGGCTGAGTGTTTCTTGGTGGTAGACGTAGACAAGCAATAACACATACCAGTAACTTGGGACTGCTCTATATTGTTGTAGTCGCCGCTTTTCCATTTCCTAACTCTAGATTGCCAATCTTTTTGTTGCGGAAATGGGACATCTTGAGAGTAATCCTCTCCATATTCTTCGTCTTCACTGCAGTCAAGTCGCTCATCGTCATCCTCGCCATCATCTTCCACATCCTCATCTTCGTATTCCTCACCATCAACATGTTCTACTATTCGACTGGAAGAGCCAGGTGTGCGAGTAAACACTCCAGACATTGGCTGACGCTTGACGGCGAGTGATGGTGGCGTATCAGACAGAAATGGAGTGGCATTACCTTCTTGAGCGAATTGCTCCAGCTCCTGATAATAGCTGTCGTATAGACCCTCAAGTTCTCTCTCAATAGCATTGCGCTTGCGTCCACAGATATTGCAAGTACAAGTTGTCTTTTGCTGCTCACGCATCTTTTTGAGAACGGTTTCTTTCTCGAGTCGGACCAAACTCTTACGCTCGTCTTCCTCAAGGCTCAACCAAAATTCCTTTATGCGCTCGCGCTCTTCATGGGGCTTGTTGTTCCAGACATCGCCTCTAAGAAAGTCATCATTATTCGGACGATTGCTATTGCTGCTGTAGTTATGCACTCCGGCACCAGACGGGTAAGGAAGACCCTGATGACAGAATGGATCCTCGTGAATCGAATTGGCCTTCTTCTTGTTTTTATTCTTCTTTTTCTTGTTCTTTTTGTTGAGGTTGTTTTGCGAGTTCTGGTCGAATGAAGGTAACTCGGGTGTGTCAAGGACGTTGTCGATAGGACGGCCATGGCGTGGATACTCTCGGGGCGTTGGATAGCGGACTCGGGGACTGTCATTCCAGTTGGGATTTTCTGTACCCTCTGGGTCGAAGGATACGGGGAAGACGGGTGATCCGGGTGGGTTGAGAGGATAACCATCAGCAGATACAGACATCTCCATGGAAGCAACGGAGCCAGTGGGTCCGTGTCCGGTAACCCGTTGACGCTGGCGCTTGCGTGCTTTCTTTGAACTAGGTGACTCGAACCCAGCGGAGGAGGCATGGGGGGGATTCGGACCAGCGACTGAAGAGCTGGAAACTGGAACAGGAGCCGGAGAATGCGAAGACAAAGATCCAGCCGCAACCGTGGTGGGGCTTTGGGCTGCAGTCGTGGAAGGATCGGGAATAGAGGCCGATCGGGGGACGGTGATTACTTTGGTGCCGTCCTTGTTAGAGTACCTGGCAGTGTTGCGTGGTGATGAAGGGCTTTGCACCACGGCCGGATGAGCATTTGTAGCGGGCATGTTTTTTTGTTTTTGTTTTCAGCTCGGGTACAAGGCCAGACACAGTACGTAAGACTATGTGGGGGGCGGGTTGTCTATGTGAGAGTAGGAGATAATGGGTGGGCAAAGAAAGATGAGACTACTAGGCAATAAAAAGCTGGAGGCGTGGGCTGGTTTTGTGCGTCGGCCAAAAGGTAGAAATCCAGTAGTAGTTGATTTGTTTGACTACCCTTTGACGGCGATGGATCGATTGAGTCGCTTCGCCAAAGCGTTGGTGCGTTGTCGGCGTGTCGGTGTCACGGTAATCAAATGACAACAAGCAGCAGGCTGGCCCACAAGAGACTGGCTTTATGGCGATCGATACTACGCAAAAGGGTATCGCTTGCGGGGAAGCCGTACCAAGGAACAATCGTTGGTGTTCGGTTAGCAAGCGGTGGAAACCCAGGCGATAGTAGCGAGCCGGTCGGTCGGTTGGTTGGTCGGGGTGCGGGCGTGGTCGGGTGCGTCAATGGGATCCAGGCAAAGGCTTCTTTCTCTATGACAATCGGATGTGCGGACGATGGACCTCAATAGAAGAATTGGCGGAAGCGACATAGACGCAGCGTGCGAAGCCGAATGTCGAGATGAACGAAGCACGGCGTTGATTATTGAGAGTGTGAAAAGGGTAGAGCGAAGCCTCGGATCGAGGGCAGATTGTGAATGCGAAACCCGTATGCCGATGGCTGGGGTGTGGGTGGTTAGTTGATATGAATGTGGTGTGTGGGAAGGAGATGGAGTAGTGGTGCATTTGGTGGGAAAAAGCAAAATGACGGCACGCACTCACTACAAGCTTTCTTTCAGCCTGGACTGGCCAACTGGGGGAAAAAAAAAAATATAAGAAAAAAAAGAAAAAAAAAAAAAGAGCGTAGCGTGCAGTGGAGCAAGGAGTGGGCTGGCGTTGCTAGGGTGCGGTTACTGAACAAGCGGCCACTGAAAACCAGTGATTTACAGTGGTGGAAATAGTGACTAGGCTAGGGTTGTCTTTGAGTCTAGTTTTTTTTGTAATGAACAATGGGAAAAAAATAGTGAAAGAAGTATTTGGTTATAAGGGAAGTAGCGGGGAGAAACAATGGCGCGGAATTGATTGAAAGGACTACACTAACGCAAGTACTTTCCCTCAATAACAGTTTTCACAAAGAAATACAGTAACAAGCCAAATATATATACTTTCCATCCTACCGCAAGTATGCATTTGTGGATCCCTTGCCGAGCACAGAAAGAGGAATATCATCATCGCCCACCATCTAGGAGTAAACCCTTATATGTTGATGAATTTCCAAGTATGATACCAGCGTTATAAAGTGCATGTCATCCACTCATCCCATTCCAAGAGCAAACTGTGCATTCTTTGTTTGTGTAATTTATTACTCATATCCTAAACATACAAACGTTCTTTGTTCATGGATATAGATGGTTTGAAATTGGCCGACTTCAGCTTGTGTGATATCCAGGGCTGTTTGACTTTGTTGCTTGACAATCACTTCAGACGCCAGCTCCAGGACACATTAGTGCCTGTGCTTTTTCCCCCTCCCCTCCTGCCCCCCTCCTTCAAGCAAAAGCACCTCTCCAATTATGGCCAGCCTGACCAGCCAACCAGCCAACCAGCCAACCAGCCCCGTCAGGCCAATCATTATTCCTTGGTTTCTGGGGCTGTTATGTACTCTTCCAACAATCACGACGGGTACTGACTGCCGTACCTTTGATGATGTCGGCAAACACCCGTGTGGCCAAACAGGAATTTGTACCTTTCTTGGCCTGGGATATTGCATGTGTAGTCGGTAGTACACCGATGTCACTGAAACAGGCGTTTATATACTTTACTTATCATGCACAGTGTATCCGTACATTCGTGTGAACAGCGTAGAAGTTTGTGTATAAGTTGATAGACTCCAAGGCCAAACAAAGACAAACGCACGGCACAGACCCCCATCCCGCAAGCGAGACATCAATCCAGGGCTTGAGTGCTTCGTTTTATGAATCATCTAACCGACAAGTTTGCTGCTCTTTGTATCAGACTATTCACTACACATGAATGATGATTGCCTTTGAATAATAGGTAGGTATCATATGGTAGAGCCTTCATTATCAATATGGTTTGGGGTAACCATGGGCCGAAAACATTGATACAGCATAACGGGATCATTAGTTGTCAGGGGTATCAACCTCTTGTTCTCATTTCAGCATGCCAACCGGCCATTCTTACTATCCATGCATGCCACCGTGATTTTCTTTATGCTGTAACTCTAAGCCGTTCCAAGCCTTACCCATGACAGTGAATGACGGTGATGGTAATGACGATATATGTGGAAGCACTATAGAAATGTTGTCTAGTAATGCACAATATTCATTCAAGTATAAAGAAAGGCAAACAGCAGGGATGCAATAAGTCAACTCGGATGCAATAGTCACGTGTTGATAGAGTATATTAGGGTTTGGAATATACAGGCCAAAAGCATTTTATTGATGAAGAAAGCCTTCGACTTGAACACCAACTCTATACAGACATCACGTCAGTCCTGGTGACCATACTACTTGAAATATTTGCTTATGTAGGAACCATGGAACTTTGTGAACCAAATGGGTCTGATTTGAGGGGTCAATTGTTATTCACTCTCTGTAATACTTTCTGTATATTTCTTCTTGAAATTTTAATCGTGTCAATGGATTTACCCGAGTCACGTGACTTTTTGATCCATAAGTGAGGAACTTTGGTTGAACCCGGAGAATATGGATGACATTGGAAAATACACACCAATTTTATAAATATTGTGACATTTGTATATAAACCCAAAGTCAAAATCCCGTCTAACCGAATGCATGCATTGAGGCAACCAATATCTAGAATATATCTCACATTTGTTGGTCTGCCACATAGTCCGCGTCCATTGACAAGTCTGAGTCTGCCTCATCGGCAACTTGAATGTGGAATACGAGAATCTGGTCATGAGTTTTTTTTGTCCTGTGGGAATCTAATCTCCCAAGAACACTAAAAACGATAATATTTCACAGTCGTTTAACACAAAAACCCTCCACAACGTCGAACCAAAAACAACAACAACAACATGCTATGTCTACGCGGTAAGCAGCAACTATCATAGGCCCCACCCAGAACAATCTCGCCAAGGCCAACCACTCACAGCACAGAAGTGGTTTCTTTCCCTACTGCAAGATTCTGCAATGCTGCAAGAAATCATGTCGATAATGTAGGACTGGAAGGCCTCAGGGGCAGACTGAGTGATGTGAGGCATGCTCGCCCCAAAACGAAAGCGACCACAGACATCCGCGATACGAAGTTGTTGAATACCTACTTACAACAAGACAACCAGAAAAAAGAAAAAAATGTGGTGAGGATTAAAAAGAAAAAATTCATATATATATATATATCAAGCTATAGAAGAAGCGGGAGGGGGCTGCCATGGGGAGGCAATATTACACTATCCGGTGTTTTTGTTACGGAAAATAAAAACATCCATCTAGTTGCGTTGCTCGGAGGATGTTCGTATTTGCCGGGCTGGTAGTCTGTAATCTGGAGAAGAAGAAGAGAGAACGAGGTGGGAACAGAAGCTCGAGGGTATTTGATGCTATAAGACGAAGCGCCTAAGCATGAGGGGGGGCGTGAGAAAGGTAGAGAGTACTTAGATACAAGCTTTGACCGACAAATCTGGTTGTTAGTTAGTTACCAGGTTCATGCTGTAGCAGTATATAAAGACCCGGTAGACTTTGATTTCTGTTGATGATAGTTCTTTTATCTGCTTGATAGTCATACCAAATCACTTGGTTACTTACTTGGTCACTTGTCTTTGTTAGACCATCTCATCTCTTGTGTCTTTGACCACTTGAACAATCCTTGACGACCCTTGGATCCTATACCTTTTGTTTGGTCGCACATCATAACGTCATTTTGGCTACTTATCTCTCTAGACATGTGGAGTTTTGTTGAGAATATCAGATAATGTATTCTTGATATAGTGCCTATAGCCTCCTCCCACTTTAACCCACCATCTATCCCTCTTGAGCCTTGTTTAGCTATTATTATGCCCCAGAAATACATCACAAGAGACAAATAGCTCAATATCTAGCACATCAACATATTCGAAAAAGAAGGAAAAACACCAAGAAAAAAGTGCATCAAAATATACAGTGGCTTAGCCCTACTGTAGCCGATCCTCCTTCCTTGACTTTTTTTATTTTTATTTTTATTTTTATTTTTATTTTTTTTTTGCTTGGCCCCTGTCCTGCTGTTCCTATCCAAGGTTACCGAGCGATAGTTTCTGGTAGTCACGTCACTTTCCAGTTATAGCTATAGAAGAACAAAAAAAAAAAATAAAAAAAAATAAAAAAAATAAATAAATAAATAAATAAATAAATAAAATAAATAAATAATCAATTGCGACAACTACATACGCAAAAAGGAAAAAAAAAAAAAAAAAAAAAGAGGAAAAGGGAAATAGCATCGTGGGTTGTTGCCCTCTGTCCCGTCTCCGAATCATCCGTTCCTTCCCTTCTACCGCCCTTCGTTTCTCCTTCCCTTTTTACGCTTTTCTTTTTTTCTCTTTTTCCTTCATTGTTCACTATCGGTTCGGCTGTTCATCAATATTCAATCCATCACCATTTTTGTCGCATCATATCCTTGTTCATCCGACGCTTGTCCCTCTGATACGCCCATTTACTATTGTCTATATATCCATCTATATATACCCATATATATATACCGCTCCTAAAGGTCAGTTCGTCCGTCAATTCTTTACTTCCATCCTCGAGCTTGCTTGCCCACGGTCGCGCTTGCGCATCCTGATTGTTCCCAACAACTGTTCGTCGGGTTACCTTTCTGTGGTTCCCTAAGCTTCTTCAACCTGTGCATGGTATCGTACTGCATACACCTCCCCATTAAAGCAACCTCTCTCCCTTTACCTGGCTTAAACTCTGACCTTGTCAAAGTTCCTTTTAATCCTGACCTTCCGTTCCTGCATCGTCTCCTGGTCTCTTTTGCTTCTGACAACCAGCGACACAAATCCCAACCGAACTCATCGTCTCCTTCTCATCTCCCTTTCCCCGAGTTATTGGCCTCTGCCTCATTTCCATCGAATCGCCACCCTATACATCCCCTCCCCCTCCTTTCTCTCTCTCTCTCTCTCGCGCGCGCGCAGTTGAACGAATCGAAACCCCCTTCATCCATCGCTGCTTACCAACTGGTACGCCAACCTACAATACATAAAGAATCTATCCAACCAATCCGCTGCTGCTCGACTTTTGTGCTATATCTATACTAGTCTTAACTTTAAGCTCGAGCTACGACCATTAATCAATTGCGCCAACGATACATTTCTTGGTACCTTACTTGGCGACCACCCCTCGCTTTTGTCGGATCGCATACGGGGAGACAACCTCCACCTTTGAATCTTGAAGCGCAAGTCCTACACTTATCGACATTTATCAAGAACATACGAAACCCATCCATCTATAAAAATAAAATAAAAATTTACGCCATGTCAGGCTCTGCGACCAATGCGATTAGGAGGTACGCTTACCCCCATGATCGTAATCGTCCGTTCAGCCATCGCCGCGCCTCTATATTCTCAGGGTATACGAAGGCCTGCCGATCGAATTGATGGATTACTCCACTCACGTTAGGCCCGCGCAAAGGTACTAACATACTCACAGGAAGCTTGTGATTATTGGTGATGGTGCTTGTGGAAAGACGTCGCTATTGAGCGTCTTCACTTTAGGCTATTTCCCTACTGTAAGTCATTTCAATGAGAGTCCCTTACATTCGTCCCCCCCCCCCCCCCCCTCATCGCGCGCAAATTGTAATGTCAATACTAACCGCAAATATAGCGCTACGTAAGTTCCTTCATCAAACCATTGTGAACCCTATCGTCAACGTCCAATTTCTTTGCGACTGCTCAACTCTTACCAAAATATACCGATACCTCCACTACATACATCGCAACCAACATTCGAAATGTCAACTATAGCCTAACAAAATCATAGATTCCAACTGTTTTCGAAAACTACGTTACCGATTGTCGTGTAGATGGAAAATCTGTGCAACTTGCGCTGTGGGATACTGCTGGACAAGAAGACTACGAGAGACTCCGGCCATTGGCCTATGCCAAAGCCCATGTCATTCTAGTAGGCTTCGCTGTGGATACTCCTGACTCTCTAGACAATGTCAAACACAAGGTATGTGACATCTTATTCTTTGTAATAGCACATTGCTCTCTGACTAATGAATTTTTATTTTTAATAGTGGGTGGAAGAAGCAACCCGCCTGTGCCCCGGTGTTCCCATCATTCTTGTTGGCTTGAAGAAGGATCTTCGTGATGACCCTGTTGCGATAGAAGAGCAGCGCAAGAAATCACTTCCATTTGTTACTCCACAGGAGGGCGAATCTGTGACCAAGGAGATTGGCGCCCGCCGGTATCTGGAGTGTTCTAGTTTGACGGGTGAGGGCGTTGATGACGTTTTTGAGGCAGCGACGCGCGCTGCGTTGCTCAAGTTTGAAAAGGGAGAGGGTGGTGGTTGTTGCATAGTGCTTTGAGGTGGCGTGTGTGATTTATTGCCTGTGGAATGATGAATATATCAGCCATGGTTCTATAGACCTTACATGTCAAGATGTTTTGTCATGTTTACGTGCTATCTGTTTTGGGTTCCGGGTTACTTGGCATGATTTTTTCTGAAAACATCCCGTTTCTACTCTTAATACGCTATAACATTGCGTCTACGTTGCCAAATTGTCGTTGTGTGAGTCTCACACCAGGTCAATGGCTCTCAAACACGCATTTCCTTGATTAATTGGTGCTTTGGGCAGGTCTCAAGCTGTCAACAAGTTTGTTGTTTTTCTCCAATTTGGCTGTTTTGTTTTTGGTATTTCTACATGGCGTTTTTTTCTTCTTCTTTTTTTGATGTTTATCTGATTTTTATCTAGCTTCTGCTTATGTCTATTGCACAGCCCAGTAACGTCTTTTATATTGACCGTAATGTAAAGACATCAAGCTATTGATTCATTGATGGATTATTTCACTGGGAATAAAGATGTGAATGATGACTGGTGGGAACCAAGTGATATACACACATTTGTACTGGAGTACTGATGAAGTTTGGCTAGCGTATGACCAGAGTCCGAGAATACATTAATGTTATTGTTGTACATGCCTCACAGGCGTCTCTCTGTTGGCTTGTAGTTGAGGCTATCCTTGTCTGGACAAGGCCGTCATCCCTCTGAGGCTGTAATTTTCATCCTCCCAACTCAATACCAATTCTCCCCAACTCCCGTCTACCGCTTCCAGCTATGATCCCACGCCACTCTGGCCGGTGTTTCAGTCTGGAATCGCGCATACTCAATCGGAACCGAACCATTATTATAAACATTCGCCTTCTCCATAGCCACTCTGAACAGATACCCGATCCCCTTATCTCCTGGCCCTACCGTTGCCCGCAACTCCTCACACGCCGCACTCATCCCCTGCTGCATGCGCATCAACTCCGTCCGGCGAGCCTCACGGCGAGCCCGCAGATGGATCATCCAGGCGCGGTGGATGGTCCAGTGGCGGAGCCAGCGGTTTCGGGCCATGCGGAGGGTGGGAGGGGCGCGGGCGAAGAGGCCGGTTTTGAGGTTGCGGACTTTGACAAAGGTTTCGGCGGTGGCTTTGTCGAGGGAGCCCTTTTTTTTCTTCTTGAGGAGGGGGGCGCTGGTTGTGAAGGGGGTGGTGAAGGTGGCGGGGAGGGCGGAGGGGGTAAAGGGGCGGAGGATGCGGGTGGTGAGGCCGCGGAGGGTTGGTAATAAGGCCATTATGGCGGGTTGTATGGTTGATCGGTCGGTCAGCCGGTCGGTCGGTCGGTTGGTTGGGTGAGGGTGTTTGATGTCGGTGGGATGCGATTGTCAAGTGTTGGGTGAGGGCGTAAGAAAGAAAAAAAAAAGTAAAGGATAGGCAAATTCCAAGGCGATGCTCCTGAGAATGGTGGTAGCCCGCAAGGGTGGCAGTCGGTTATGGCAGGCCGGGGAACAGAGACAGCACTTGTCAAGCAAGCGGACATGTGCCAAAAAAAAAAAAAAAAAAGCTGGAATTGAAGTCACGTGCACTAACAACACAGGATAACCCTTACTGCCCCACTTGTTGTAAAAGAGTAAAGGAAGCTTGGGGAGCTTACAGGGTTCAACAGAGGTTCCATTATGAGGCGCAAGCATGATGGGGTCTATGCTCCAGGAGCTTTACGAAGGGCTACGAGTGATAATGAAGATTGGGGGGTTGTGATTTGTCGTCATGCGAGTTTGTAAGCGGGATATACCTACCTACCTGGGTTGCGGACAACATAATAGACTAGATTATATTGTAGTAGTTCCTCTGCTGCCACTGAGGAAGACCAGCACAACCCATTGTGTGCGTGTGTGTGTGTGAATGACCCCAAGGTTCAAGTCGTGCCAAGCTCAAACCAGTTTAGTTTTATATTTGGTCGAGCGTGTCTGTCTGTATGCAAAACCATGGTGGCCAGGAACTGAAGCAACAAGTGTCAGGCCTTGTTATTTAGCAAACTGTAGTCGCCGAGAAAGACTCGGGTCACCAAATTGATTGCTGTTTCTCTACAGCTATGGCTGGGCTAGACTACCAACATGTATGTAATCATTAAACTGCCAGCAAATGTCAAGAGGAATCTTGAAGAGTTTCCTTCATTCCCGTGATTCTGTGGTTGACGTTAATTCTTGAGGATTCTTTGAGAAAGGCAATTGCTGGATTTGGGATTAAATAATTTCGTGTATCAGAAATTAAATTAAAATTCTTTTTTTTTATTTTTTATTTTTATCATGTTCTTGAACGAAGTCCTCCTTTTTCATCAAACGACTTCGTCAACTGTCATTCTCCCACAATCCATCATCAACTACGTGCAATTATTTATTTATTTATTTTATTTTCTGAATATCGCAAACTAATAAAGCGCGGGACTCGGTTTCGAATCAAGTACATACATACAAAAAAAAAAAAAAACCACACGGTCACGTATCGCCAAGCTTCTAATTCTGCCCCCACGACTGACTGGCTGGCCACTTGTCGCCCCTACAACTAGAGCGACGTTCCCTGATCTACTGCTGTCACGGCCCGCACAACGATATTCAATATCCACTTGAGCTGGCGAGACCTTGACATATCCTTCCGAACGACAACTAGAGCATTGATCGTTACGATATTATTCTCTGGAAGCCCTGGGAAGAACTATATTACCTAGACTACGAAGCTGGCCTTCAACTCCGACTCTCCTTCCGACGAAACTACCAACGAACCGAACAACGCGAGCACTTCCTCCCTTTGCCTGACCTCTCCAAAAATTGGCCCCTCCACAGCCATCACCCGCCATGGCTGACCGAGGACGGTATGACTCCGTACCTCCAATTCCCTCTTACGAGGAGGCCGTAGCCTCTAGTACCCACTTTGACCACCACGGCAACGACTCAGACCTCGACAGCCTCCTCTCGCCGAATCCCACTCCCGCCAATGCCGGCCGGCAACACCGTGGCGGATACCGGCCACCCACAGTTGAAACAGACGATGAAGGAGAATGGACAAGTGAGGAGGATGAGGAGATGGTCGAGGTGCGCCGGGAGTTGGAAGAGATGGAGGTTGATGATTCCGAAACCATTGCTGCGCGCCGGCGAGACATGCTGCGACAATGGCGGCGTCGCATAGAGAATATACCCAACAACTTCAAGTTGCCGCAATGGGCGACTCCATGGCGCCACTGGAATTTGCCCTGGTTTCCGCGCATCCCGGGGCTCGGCAGTGACCGGGACCATGAAGTGTGGGGGGACTCTATGCCGTCGCGCTCCGAGAGACCACTCTGGTTACAATGGTTACCGCAAATGGAGAGCCAGACCTTTTTCATTATTATGGCCCGCTCGTTTGCGGCAGCTATCGTGGTTAGCGTGGTGTACCTCATCTTCTCAACCGATCTCCTCACATCTATAGCGCGCAAGATGGGAAGCGGCGTACACGTGAGTCCTGATCACTTGCGCATGTATCTACAATCACATCTGAGTCCATCAGAGATGCGCGATACGGTACAACACTTTACTAGTTATGCCCATCTTGCCGGAACAGAGGGTGATTACGAGCTCTCGCGCGACTTGCATCGGAAGATGCTAGAGGCTGGCCTTGACGATGTATCCTTGGAAGAATTCTACGTCTATCTCAACTACCCCAAAGAAGGCGGTCGCGCAGTTGAGCTTCTGGGTGATGGTGCCAAGATTGAATGGTCTGCGAAGCTGGAAGAGGATCCACACTCTAATGTTGCTGCGGGACACCAGACTTATGTCTTCCACGGACACTCAAAGTCCGGCACTGTTCTCGGCAACCTCGTCTATGGCAATTACGGCACCCGTGAAGATTTCCAGTTTCTGTCAGAAAAGAACATGGCCAAGGACTCCATCGTCTTGCTTCGTAGCGGCGGGAAATCTATAACCCCTGCTCTACAGATTCGGGCTGCCGAACTGGCAGGTTGCAAGGGTGTCTTGATCTACTCGGATCCCGGTGACAACGGCTTTGTTCCAGGTAACTCACAGAATGGCCCTCACATGCCGCAGGATGCCGTGCGCCGTGCCTCGGTCAGTAACGGGAACCTTATCATTGGTGATGTCCTCACCCCCGGTTGGGCTAGTGACAAGGGCGCTATGCGCGTTGACCCCAGGGAGAGTGAGGCACTCCCCACGATTCCTAGTTTACCCCTCTCTTGGCGCGATGCCAAGGTTTTACTTCATCATCTCAAGGGTTATGGTGTCGAAGCCCCCAAAGAGTGGCAGGGTGCTGTTCCTGGTGTCGAAGGCGAAGGCGGTTGGTGGACAGGCAACGGCAGCTCACCGGTTATCCGGCTCCGAAACGAGCAAGACGAGCAAAAGAAGCAGCCAATCTACAACGTCTATGGCCGGATTGAAGGTTCAGAACAGACAGAGCGCTCTATTGTCATTGGCAACCACCGTGACGCCTGGGCCTTTGGTGCTTCGGGTCCCCACAGTGGTACTGCTGTCATGCTAGAGCTCGTCCGCATCTTTGGCGCCCTCCGTCTCGACGGCTGGTCCCCCCTGCGGACTATCGAGTTCATGTCCTGGGATGCCAAGGAATACAACATGATTGGATCTACCGAGTATGTTGAGCGCCACGAGCAGGCTGTCCGCGAAAATGCCTTTGCCTACATTAATCTCGACGCCGCCGTTGAAGGCACTGAACTCCACGCCCATGGTTCCCCCATGTTTAACAAGGCCCTCCTCCGTGTCCTCGACCACATTCAAGATCCCGTCAACAACGTCACTCTCAAGGAACTTTGGGAGACCCGCAACGGGCACATTGAGCCCCTCGGCATGGACGGCGACTGGGTGCCATTCCGTGACATTGGCGGAACTTCAGTCCTCGACCTTAAATTCACCGGCCACAAGTACCCCGTTGCTTCTGCTTACAACACATTCGAGTGGGTTGACAAAGTCGGTGATCCCGGATTCGCCTACCATCAACTCATGTGTGAAGTTGCTGGCCTGTTAGCCCTTGAGCTCTCCGATCGGTGGGTCCTCCCCATGGACCCCGGAGCTTTTGGTGCCGCATTGATCGACTGGACCAAGGAGTTGGCGGCATGGATCAAGGACAAGGTTCCAGATGAGAGTGTGGATACCAAAGGGTTGTTATCAGCCGTGGAAACATACAAGAGTGCGGCAAAGACCCTGGGCGATTGGGAGCAGAATTGGGAGGCTATTGTCCTTGCGAGTGGGAATTGGGAGAGCAATACAGTCGGCAGCCAACGGTTGGATTATAACGATCGGTTGGGCCGGCTGGAGACTTTGCTCTTGGATATGCAAAAGGGCACAGGGGTAAGTTGCATCACTATACATCTTTTTTGCGGAGGGAATGACCAATGTACTAACTCCCTCAACAGCTTGCTGCTCGAACACAGTTCAAACATGCCATCTATGGCCCTCGTCTATGGCCCGATACCCCTGACAACGCCGACTTCTTCCCTGGGATCCGCGATGCCGTCGCCGACGGAAATTTGGCCGAGGCGCGCAAGTTGATTGAACGGACGACGACGGTGATCAAGGAGGCGACGATGGATCTGCAGGTTTAGTCAATGAACGGAGGAATGTTTCGGGTGGAGAGGGAGTAGTTCATAGACTTTGTTTCCTTTCTTTTATGTGGTGAGGCCTGCTGTTGTATATATATACTTGAGTTCACTGTCTGGTTTGAGAAAAATGTGAATGAATGGGAAATCAAAACAATGCGTCAATCATTACTACTTGCTTCAAGTCAAATGAAAGGAAAAAAAACAAAAAAAAAAACAAAAACACAATAACGACATATAAACCCCAAGACAAAACAACAACTTCCCGGTATCACATCTGCACTCACATCATCTCCGCATACCTCAAGTTACTACTCTGGGTACAAAACAACCCCATCATACCCTCTTCCTCTCACATTCTCCAACGTAGCCAAGAAATGCTTCCGTGCCCCTTCAACCTGCGAACTCTCTCCCACCGCCTGTGCCAAATTCGAATGAATCAGCTCAATCAGTCCATTCAAATACTTGGTCGTCACACTCTCATTCGCCTGATCATAGTAGTACACGTAGCGGTCCAAGATCTCGACAAAGAGTTCCAGTGACGTCGCGGACTCCATGCAGCTGTCGGCGACACGGAGTGCACGCTGGAGGCATTCGAGCACGCGCTTGCCATCACGGTAGAGCTAAAAAGGGAAAGAGGTTAGTTATGATGAGTTGTCATTTAGTAAAAAGTAGATGTTTGTTTCGTCTTGTGACACAATGGCCATCAAGGTGTGCGTGCGTGCGTGCGTGTGTGTGTGTGTGTGTATGTATGTGTGTGTGTGTGTGTGTGTGTGTATCTATCAACTTACTTCGGGAATAGTGTCTTCAGACTCGCCGTTGATTACATTTGGCGTGGCCCACCACAGGTGACTTGCTAGGTAAACCGCACGGCATTGATCCGGCTTACGTAGCAGCTTGCTTCCGTGCTGCGCTGCCTTGGTAATCAAAGTGTCGTAATTCTCACGGCCAAAGTGACGAGTAGTGTGCAACGCCGACGAAATGACAGCAACCGCCTGGAACTGTGCCTTGGAATCGGTAATCGCTTCTTCGTATACCGTAAACGCCTGTGCAAAGAATTCATATGCCACCTCCTCAAAGCCCGTACTGTCGGCCGTCTGGCCAGCAACGCAGAACAGACGAAGCGCCAACTCGGCAGCGCCGACACCGTTGACGCGCGTGTACAGAGTTGAGATGGCCGAGTGCATGAACTTGTAAAGCGCATTACTCTGGGTTTCCCAAGTATCTGAAAGGTATTCCTTGGCCTTGAAGCGGCGCGCAAGCTTCATGCAAGCCGTGATAAGTGGCGGCGTCGTCGTGCGGATACGTTCGTTGCCCTCTGAGTAGGCGCGACGGGTCATTTGTAGCAAACGGAACTGCGTGTCGTTCTCGTCAGAGTGCAACAGGTGTACAATTCGCGCGAGCCATCCCTGCTCCTCAATCGTTTCGTCGGTCTCAGTGGCTCTCCGCGGAGAAACAGCAGCATAACCGGCCGACGCCGCGGAGCCCTCCTTAATGATAACTTTGAGAATTTCAAGAACATTCTCGAGATCTGGGGAAGTCGAGATAATAGTGTGGTTGCGCAAAAGACTGCGAGAAACCTCACCAGCAAGTGCCCGACGAGTGGCGTAACCTTGGGCCTGGCATAGAGGGACAAAGGTAGGCAGTGACAGCGCTGTGAATACTGAAGCATAGCGGTTGAGAGGCGCCTGCAAAAGCGCTAGCAGACTGTGTTGCGCCGCAGCTGAATGCAGCTCAGCATGGCTTGCGTACTCGCGGACCTTTCCAAGAGCGTACTCAAGAATCTGGTCAATGTAATCGAGGCGTCCAGGGTAGATGTTGAGGGCGAGGTTGGTCAAAGAAACAAGGAGAGCGATTGTATCTTGGACCGGCAGATGCTGAGCTTCTACTAGATTCTTGACTTGTCCAAAGAAGATCTCGTACAGGTTGACGTCATCGGGAATACCACGCTGAAGTTCCTCGGAATCAACAAGAGCTGGGGTGGTGCTCTTCTTAGGAGTATCACCGTTGGTCTTTGCTGACTCTTGCTTCTTCCTATCCTCTCCCTTTGTAGTCTCTCCATTCTCTTTTGAAGCTTCGCCGTTTTCAGTGGTCAGACCTTCTTCAGTTTTCCTGTCCTCTTCCTCTGCATGTCCATTCTCCGTAGCCGAGAGCTCGCTATTGGTAGAAGCAGCAGGCTCCACGGGACTATCCATCTTGAGAGACCAAGTCTCGGTCTCAGCCGCCTTGGAGGGTTCAACTGAAGCAGGACCATGGACCTTGAGCTTAACAGCCTCGAGCAGCTTAGCAAGCGCCTCCGACTCCATCTTGGCCTTGTCCACAGCATCGTGCGCCGTTTGACCCTCGCGCTCGGCGTAGTCCGAAAGCCGGTCCATGATGCCAATAACGATAGCCTTGACATTAACGTGCGGGTTTAAGCGCGAGACAGCTCCTAGGAACTGATCTAGAGTGTGAAGGTGGTACTCGTCAGGGAAGACCTGAGTGATGACCTCAAGTAAATATTCCTGGGCAAGAACATCACGACACTGGACAACCTGCTCCAGCAGAGGGCCAAGAATAGCCGTCTTGTAAGTGTGCAGATCAACTAGCTGACTCAGGCGCACAATATTACTTCCAACCAGAAGCTGCAACTCCTTGCGCTCCCGGGACCGCTGCTCACGTTCGCGCGAATGTCCCTGGTGCTGTAGGCGCACCCACAGCTTGTTCATCTCCACAAAGTTGGTCAACACAAAGTTGATGCTGTCTTGCAGGTTGCCTTCAGGGCCATCTCCATCACCTTGCGGAAGGCAGTCGCGAGCTTGGCCCGAAAGGTAGTAACGCAGGAAGAGACCACGAACGGGGTGCTGGACGCCACGAGTCATATCCATCATATCCTTCATCAACTCCTTGACGGGCGCATCAGGCACCGACATGTAAGCCGTTCCGACAGTGATCATAAGGTACATTCGTGGCACAATGTTGCCGGCATATTGTACCAATTCGTATAGGTCGGCAAGGTGGTTAACGGGGTGATTTTCGGTAAGGTGTGCCGAGAGGTAGCGCAGAGCGTCAAAGACAGCCATATAAAGTTCGTAGTACTGCTTGGGTCCAAGACTCGATGTGCGGAGTTCAGAGACGAGGGTAGAGCTGTGAATGGGGTTGATTAGTTGACTATTTCTTTCAGTATTTTAGGTATAGTCGCATAGTTGAACATACCAGCACTTTAGTGCATCCATGAGCTTTCCGGGAGAATCGAGACATTTGCGCATCAAGGTTGTCTGCTGACGAACAGCCGTGAGGGCATCATCAAGCAGACGAGCCTGGTCCTCGGGTACTGGCGTAGCTGTCGTCATTTCGTGGATACGGCTATATGCGGATTCAAATAGAATCTGGAGTTTTCTGTCGAATATTCGGTTGATGGGAATTCGTCGCAAAAAAGAAAAGGTCGCAATCGGCGTATCAAATGAATCAATTCGTACGGACAACCAGTCGTGGGTTCCGCCACAGTTGACCGCTCGATCCCAGATTCGAATCGAAGGAGTGGAGAGGAGTGGAGGGGAGAAGGGAGGCTGGAAATACAGTCGCCGTAGAATGCGGGGCGTTTGTGTCTACCTAATTTCGGCGGGCCGGCGTTTGATAGTCGTCGAAAAGGCGGCGGCTATTTTCGGGTGTCGGGGCTCTGAGCAAGAAAGGAAGATCGAGGGATATGAACGACAAGACACACAAACACGAGGGGCGAGACGAGAGGCGGTCAATTCGAAGGAAGGCCCGGGGCTTGGTCAAGGAAGTCGATCGCAAAGCTTCAACGCAATGCAAGGCTAGGGCAAGTAGGCTGCTGACTGATTGACAAAGGAGCAGGTTATTGAGTGATTGATATATCCGATGGGCAAAGGAAAAGAAAATAAGTCAATAGACGCAAAGAAAAAAAAAATACAACAAGATAAAAAGAAAGAAAATAAAAAGAAAAATCGTCGCGTGGCTGGTATCGTAGGTTGAAGGGGGATTCGTAAGAAATTCGCTGCAACTCAATGCAAGGCTGCGAATTAATATTTCCTTGATTTATTTCGTGATGTGGTGGTTGCCGTAATGTGAATGCAAGCAAGTAGTTGGTTCAAATGGTAGTTGCTTGTTGAAGAGAAGGCTGGTTTGGTTGGTTTCTGACCGGGCTAACTTGAACAGTTAGCAACTACCTACCTTGTCACAAAAGCTATCGATAACAGCTTTTGGAAGGATCGATCTTTGCTTTGTTCGGTTACAAAATGGTAATAACCACTTTCAACATTTGACCTCTAATCTTTAGCCTGATATATAGATAATTAAAATAAGTAAAATCGCCAAACCTCGAGAACAATTAAAAGCATGGCTTGAAGCTCAAGACAAATACTTTCTTGTTTCCTGCTCTTTCTCTATCTCTCTCTCTCTCTCTCTCTCTCTCTCCTCTTTCACAACCTATCATCAGCGTATCGAACCTCTAGGCCTCACCTTGATAACATCGACCCGCTGCCCACTGCCGCTCAGAGCCTCCAAAATGGAAGCCTAAAGCTACAGCTCCATATGCTCCCATGCTTGCTTGGCATTCATGGATGGATGAACCAAGGACTGGTCATTTCGTTCCCGGGGTGCGTCCTTGTCACTTTGACGACATGAGTGGTGGTATTCGTCAATCGTGAAAGTTGCAGTAGCACTTTTGCCAATGGGGGTTGGATGGGATTAATATTCAAGTTGGGAACTTGGTCACTGAACTGGCCTCGACGCAGATATAGATACCCAACGGTGTGTTTTATTTCTTTTTCCAGTTCACCTAGGGAGTTGTGATTTTTAGGATGTTGGGTTGGTCAAAAATGAAGCTGATCATGGGGGGGAAAACAAGGCGGGTGGGTTGTCGTGAGCTGACCGGGAGTCACATCCGTGGTCGTTGTATGGAATCGACAACTCAGCACACTCATCAGCTTTACCAAGATATCCATAGTTTTGTATAAAGAGATGCTCGCCGCATAATGTATCACAATATGAAAGATGTATCACTAGATACTATCTGCCTCCATCCCATGATATCATTTCTTCATTCTCTCACAACAACAGTGCTCTTGGTCTTTCAGTCTAGCCCATGTACTCTCACTCCTCAATCCACAACACCATTCCTCCCCATTCTCATTCCGATTGTCTTTTATGGATGCACATGCATGTCCGTTCAGCCATGCAGCGCAGCTGGCTCGTCCTGTACAGCACTCGCCAATGTAGCTTGTGCAGAAGGAAGCCCATCACTACCTACCACTCAGACTTCTTGTTCACGGTCTCTAGGCCTGTATCTTTATGCAGACTAGCGTCATGGGATATCGCTAGCGGTGATGATAATATATCAGTATAGATGATAGAGAATGCTTTTTCGGCAGTAGAGGATAGTATTTGTTATGGGCTGTTGCATGCATATCTGGCATATCTGCTGGGGCTTTGATGGAGATATTGACATTTAATAGCCGGTATCACGGGACCCTTGCTACTTTTTTGTTTTTTTTTTGTTTAGGCTTGGCTGGCATCTGATCACATCCCTTCTTTCATCTTGCTGTTATGACAAATCAAAGGGTTCATATCAGCCGATAATTCATTCTGATAGCCCTAACCAATATCGTGTCAGTTGAGCAGATCTCAAGGTCCTTCAGATGCTTAATTACGATATTATGCCTAATCGACCTCCATTTTATCTTTGTAGATAGTTGTTGGTGCCCAATCAGTTGCCCTGCTAAGTTTAGAAAGTGGGGATATCTAGGAATTGACATATGCCCTGAGGTGTGCGTGGAGTAGGAATCAAGATAGCGAATAGTAATATTTATTGTTAATATATATTCAAGATTTTCACATCATTTGGATAAGTGAAGTCTTATATTTACTGTAGGGTTTGGTACAAGCTAGGGTTTGTTTTTAGAAAAGAGAAAAAAAGACTGACCACGATGGGATTCGAACCCACAATCTTTTGATTCGTAGTCAAACGCCTTGCCATTGGGCCACGCGGCCATCAGTTGTATGTACTTGCTGTTGTATTATTTATTCTCTTCCTAACTATCTGCGGTCGGATTTTCGAGTCTGACGCCTGTTTTATGCCTGTCGGAGGGGGCCATTCTGGCCTCCGGGCCCGGTCACCGGTGGTGCCATAGGGCCTTTCTGACTGGGCGGACCCCTGACAGGGGAACCCACTAACTAGTTCCTCGTAGCTAACTAAACTATAGTTGCCACATTCCCCTAGTAAGGGGGCAGTCAAATCCAGGAACTACAAATCTGATCTCCAGATCACAGAATATGAATACAAGAATAGCTTTTGGTAAAGTTTTCAAGCATAGACACAAACCCTAAGTGTTTCAGTTAGGGTTGGCATAAATTTGAAAACTGGTGCCATTTGTTGGAATCGAACCAACGACCTTTGATAGGTAGTCAAATGGCCTTGCCAGACGCAGTTACCAATTGCGCCGAATGGCTCAGTTGTATCTAATGACGTTAGGCCTCAAATTCCGCCCTTGACTATAGTCACACCACTTCAACATGAATTTCAGGCCCAATCTACTAGAGATGTTCACCCACAATACCATATTATCCCCCTTATCGGTCCTCCACATTGTTCTTCGCCTCCAAGAGCAACCAGCAACCTAGTCAGTAGGGCTTCATCGGTTGTTTGTATCCTAGGTTCAGGAAACTGTAGGTTACGGTCTTTACGAGCCGGAGGACAACCGGTGCTGAAAAACAAGAGTCTAACATAGTAATGTGACCAAGAGCAGCCAGTGTTTGGGATCGAGGTACCTGTTTTCAAAGGTTAGTAATGGTCCGACAACTTGAATTCTCCGAGAACCTATTGGAAAAAGCATTGATACCCGGGGCATATTTGTCATCTTTATACAGGTATACCCAGCTCACATGTGTTATTGGGTATTCGGTTCTCTCTCGGAGGCCTCTGCATGTATGAGCGAAGCGCACCGATCATGAGTCAAGGTAGTCATAACATGACCATCAGATATTTTAGAGAGTGTACCCCTTTGAAAACCGGCGGTCACTTGCTAGCGAACCAAGAACTCATATAGTCTCCTGGGCATTCTCATCAGAGTAAACACACATAAATGCCGAGCCCCAAGTGATTATTTACTCTTGATACTATCAAGTCTCTGCGCTGGCATTCATGTTGAGGCTAGCTGAGAAGCACGCCTATGCGGTATATATCACGGCAGTTGGGTTTAGCTAGTGTTAGCCGAAGGTCTCGATGGTTCCTTTGGGGCGTATATACACCTACCGTACCTAAAATGCTGAAGTAGGCTGAGGTTCAAATAAGTTTTATCAGTATGACTCTTCAAATGTGATAAATCGCCTTTGGTCTGGGTAATGCAACGCCATGGTCAAGGCACCAGATAGGTATACTGTGTGTGCAACCTTGAAAAGTTAACTTTGACGACATCAACAAGACAATGTTTATTTTTGTCATTGAGGCCCAATTTGAGGCCAGCTGAAAAAAATACCCCCCCTACACATTGCATCCCGTCCTATGCGTCTGGTCCCGTCTATTCAACCGATACATGCCGGAACATGTTGACAGCTGGGGGGAGGGGGGGGGGTATCAAGTCATCCAAAACGACGACATTTCAGCTCTATTTGTCTGCTACCTCAAGAAACCGACTTGATTCCGTACTGGAGACGTGCTATTGGTGAGGCTATTGGAGCCATGGAACTGTCTAACGTACTGGTTATAGCATGGAACTCTAATCAAACAGGAGCAAATGTTGACGTTAGCTGTACTACTGAGTGCCTAAATCGTCTCCATTTACCCCTAGATCATACCGTGAGAAGAGATACTAATGATATCAAAAGATGGAAAATTAATAAGAGGAAGAGTATTGCTTACACAAATAGGGGTAACTCCTGAGACTTGAACTCAGCATAAACTATTGTCCAACAGAATTATCACGTGTACATTTTATACTGCTTGACATCTACCGTGTTTGTTGATCTGGCATCCTTTTTTTTTTGTAGAAGAGAGCCTATGTTTCCTCTTAAAGCATCCAACTGAAGTCTAATACCAGTAAAGACACAAAGCCATTGATCAATTTCAACGTAGCAAGAGCTTTTGAACGTCAACAAAGAAACATTCTAATGGGAAGTGAAAAGGACAGCGAGTGACACTGTCTTGTGATAGTTACAACTACAGCTATGTATACCCCTTAACATTCAGGCGTCCTGAAAGTCAATATAGAGACACATTGTCACTAAATAGGTCATGTTACCCGACGAGTAGAAGTGGCCTTACTGGCATTTGTGATCCTCGAATACTTAGAAAACTGTGATGTATCATGTATGACCCAACATTGTAGCCGAGTAGGCAGGTGTTGGTGTTGGCTTTAGCCCAACTAGATGCAAGATGAATTTGCCAAGTGGTGATAGAGTTCAGCTGTCGTATCTATGGTGACAATATATACATCAAAACAGACTATTGGTCATATTTCAATACTCACCCCCTCCTCACAATGCATCTATAAGCTGGTATGTACATATGTATGTACACAGTCAACTTCGCTTACTGACGCAGCCTGCCAACACCAACATGCCACTTGCATCTTTTCATGCACACGCCCCAAGCCAACTAGCCTGCGGCCTCACCGACCCTTCAAAGTGTGGGATGTGTATCCTATAAAGATAATCTGTGATGATCGACTCTAACAAAAAGCATTGGGCACAAGCGAGTTATACCCTGGTCCCATCTTGAATTTACCCTTTTTGTCAACTCTGACTTTGCCCGGGCATCGACAGCACGCCTCCACGTCGTGAAAGGGTTACACACAGGGACATATGAGAAATCAGTGGAAAAGTACTTCCAGGAAGATCATCTAAGAAGTCTAGCAATTGAAATAAGTAGTGGATAAACCAAAGTAGATACGCCAATAGGACCGACTGTGATACAGAAAGCATGGCATAGGCCATGCATACGCTGTTTCTTAGACGGGGGATTCACCGGTTAGTGAGCTCGAAGCTCACTGCATGGGAGACTGCAGTTATCTAAAGGGGAAGAAGAAACAGGAAAGAGATGCGAGCCGTGATGAAGGAAGAAAGCATGGAAGATAATCTGAACGAACAGTGGCGTTTCTGAAAAAGATGTTTTACAGGAAATCCCGGATCATCAGCCATGCCGCCTTCGGCAGAGCTTTACTGCGAGGTTCAAGACAATGGTTTTGATGATTGATTATATGGGTTTCTTTTCATATAGTCTACGTATTGTCCTTTTAAGTATTCAAGTATGGTACAAATGTATATGTATAGCCATTGTAGCCCCCCACGCGGCCAATATGGTCATCGTCCAGTAAACAAAGTGTACACAACGCCAAAGCAAAGCCCAACAATCCCCATAGAAATCATCCTCTAGGTCACTCAACTGCAAGCAGGCCAACCAGCTGCTCCTGCTACGATATCATAGATACGTTACCTCTCTGACACCTAGTTATGGGTGACCGGCCTACCACTTTGCGCGATTGCCTGCGTATACAACTCCTCAAATAACGGCTGTCGTGCAATGTAGTCTCGGGTTCACAACTCACGTGTAACAAATGCCAGCAAGCTACAGCGTTTTTTTTTTCTTTTTCTTTTTTTGTCTCCATTCGCAACGCCAGGGGAGGGGGTCACGGGATAAGCCTGTTGGTAGCCGGTATTAGTGGCTACGAAAGGCCGTTTTAATTACGGATAGCTGCGGCAGCATGGCCGGATGAACAGGCGGATGGAAGGGAGGGATGAAAAAGCAATATTAATAACGTGGAAATTTGGTCTTGTTCGGTCCGTTAATCTCGAGGATGAACATGAACGGATGGGCGGAGGCGGTGGTGGCGGCGGGAAATGGAGGGAAGGAGGGCCCCAAGTTGGTTAAGTCGTACAATATCCAACGCGCCATCATTTAGACAGCGAGACACTCCTGATGATTTCTTAACGGTCTGTATGATTACTACTATACTTCCTGTCGTGAAACCATTTTGTGAGAACCACTCTCCTTTGTTTGTAATTTTCAAGTCTTTCCAACAGATAAATGATAATGTTAAGTTGCACCGTCCAATTAACCCTAATTTGCCAACGATAAGCTTCCTGCCATATTGAGTCGCTCTTCCCCCCCTTCTTTTGCCACTCCGTGTATTAACTGTGGATTTTTAGTGTGGTTTGTGCAACAGAGACAACGACTGATATCATAAATGGAAATTGCCTAATTTTTTTAATGTTTCACGTCGTCAAAATAAGACTTCATCTTTAAGATATTACTAGCAGGATAAACAGGGCGTGTGTTGGTAATCTGAATTGTTGGACAAGAGAAAAAGGGAATATGATATGGCTAATGTCTGTGCGCGAGTAGTGAAAGCGGAGGAGGAGTAAGAACTGACAAAAAAAAAGGATGAAGGAAGCCTCACGGGTTGTTACTATGGGATGGAATGGGATGGAGAAATAGAAGGGCATTGTTGAGTGATAAAGTCGAGGACGTGCGTGGTTGCTCACGGGTGACAGGTTTGGTCTATTGGTAGACATGGGGGAAGGGTGTGATGCGACCTATAATTTACATTGGATTATGTACAATATCGTAGTGATGGATAACGGAAAAGGGTCAAGGGTGCAAGGAAGAAGAGGAGGTTGGTTTCATTGCGTTCCGAGCCAGTTTCTATAAACGTCAGTTCTCGAGGTTGTTTGCTGCACTTGCCGAGATGAAGCATTTGGTTTTACAAGGTACTTGGAACATTTGTCTGACTGTTGTTTTTGTGAACATGCATTGATTCTTTCTTTCTTTTGGGTTTGTTATCATATGTGGATGGACACACTCATGCAGCTTATTCCCACGCATTCCTTATACCGAGTATTATACCATCCACTGTCCAAACTTGATCTCCGTCAGGCAATTGACAAGCAAAAAGAACTTTTGTATCTTGTAATGGCTGGCCAGGTTGTGATGGTTGGTCTGGCAGTGATTAGCCGGCATGCATTAGGAAGAAGGTGAGACAAGAGTTGGAAAGTGAAGTGTTTCTGTGGGGGGGGAGAAGAAGGGACCTTTTGTTGTAGTGTTTTTTTTTTGAGTAATAGAATAACGTGAAGTGAAACTGAAGTGAGAAAAACAATAGTCAACTTGGCATGATGTTACTATATGAACCTGCCGGCCGTAAACACCGCCTGGGAACAAAGTTGCTTGTATTCTAGAAATGGCCCAAAAAGGATTAGGCTAAGAAGTATAGATTTGTTTTATTCACTATATTGTAGATTCGTGCTATCAAAAAAAGAAATTGTAGACACACACCAGTAAATACACTACATGGAACTACTCCCTGATTTACTTATCTCTACGTCAAGTTCCATTTTGGATCGACACCTCTTGGTCTCCCATTGTTGTCTTGTGGATAGTTGTGGGTGAAGGCCGCCTATATTATTAGCCTACACTCCCCTAGTCTTTCGAGGGCGCTTGTAAACTAAGTACTTGTCAACCGATATATATTAAACGAGCCTGATTTCAGGTATTACTGGTATTCTTCGTTCACCGTTGATCTGAAATACAGGGCTACACAAAGATAGTTGTATATTTGCTGGCTTACCATATGAAGAATGTTTACAGTGGTCTGTCCAAAGTTGAAACTTTGGTTATACTTCGTCTAGGCCCCCTGTGGTCTGCTCTATCTCGATTGGTTCAGTTCGTCGACAAAGGAAATAGGGTTTGGCTTTATCCGGCTACCTAACTAGAGGACGTGAGAACTAACGTCGAACCACACTTTAGTATCATCAGTATGGAGAAGGTTGTTTGATTAAAAGGTGTTGCTTTATTGCTTTATTGTTTATCTTCATAGTTTCCAGTAATTTTAGTCCTACTACTCACACACCCTGACGATGTATACATGTACCCCAATTTGATAGTCCCACGAGGGGGGGGGGAGGGGAAGAGGAGGGGGCGTTTAAAAAAGCTGTAAAAAGCAATGTCACCTCAATTTATGTTGATTAATCGAGGTAATGATGTAGACTATACTATACAACACTACTATATATTTTCAGTTTCTCTTGATAATCCTCCAGATAAACATGTCATTGAGCTTGTTGAGTGTTGAATTGTTGGTTATCATATCATATTAGGCCGTCCCTTCCTGATATATGCATAATGTCTACAATAGCCCAAATTAGGAAACTACCCGATTTCTCTTATAAGCACCTTCCTCTTCGTGATCTTGGATCCTGTTCTTTCCTCGTTTGATTGTTTGGCTTTTGTTACTTCCTTTGGGTCCAACAAACTATTGTGTCAGCCTTGTCCCATTCCGGAATACTTTTCCTTCTTTCTTTTCTTTGTTTTCTTCTCGTCCATCATCAACCTCATCTATCATTTCCGCCCATCATCGGCTTCATTGAAATCTCTTGATAAGCCCGAGTGACTAGACCTCAATTTCTACTCTTTCTGTCTGTTCAAGGTTTTTGTTTTGCTATTTTCTTCTTCTACCTTTTCGCATTAGATACTGTATCTCCGACTTAACCTCCTTAGGTGTGTTTCGTCGTCAGATCCGTTTGCGGCGACCTATTCCGAAGCTGATTGAGATTTGGTGTTGTTTCGTTTCATCAAAAGTATCGAGCAAAAACATCACCAGCTGCTGACAAGAAACAAAAGAAAAAAAAAAGCAGGATCGAATCTTACATTGAGCCTTGCGCCTCTTGTTCTTTTTGCAGGTTTGCAATCTGGAGCTCAAATCGACTACCAATCTCAGTCGAATAGGTTGAAGTCATAACCACAACTCGTCCCCAAGGACAATTCACCACCGATGTCTGCTACCGGCCAGCCTTTCGAGGCATCCGGAGTCTGGGATGACATCGGCAACATGATCCCTCTGGGCTGGTCAGCAGAACAAGCTTTGGTCATTCTCCGCTATGCCTACCCGTCGGTTGTCTACCTTTACTTTATATTCTGCACTCTTGCTTCGGTGTTGTTTCTTCATACCATCAAAGCCCAATTGGCTGAAAAGCCAGACACCTTCCGGTCCTCCCTGCTGGTACGGGGTATGAACTTTTGCAACATCACATTTCTCGTCCAACTTGCCTCCATCTTTATTCACTCACTCATCGTAAAGAAATGGCTTGGCCGTGAGGATGAAGTCGTCTGTCTCGCTGCTTCACTTTTGCTTTTTTCAATGCAGAGCTTCCGCCTCTCGGGGTCTGAGCATCCTGTCTGGTACCCGTTTCTAGGTTCATGGACTATCGGTCTTGTTGTAGAGCCTCTCTTGTTGACTTTCCAGTCTATGAGCTCATCTCCTCTCCGGCTTGATTCTTTATACGACATCCTCACAGTTGTCATGACAGGATGCCGTGTCATGTTTTTTGCTGTGGCCCTCGTCTCTTACGTTATTTACTCTACTCGCCAGCCTGTCCCCATTTCCGATGAAGAATGCCACCCGCTCCTAGCCGAGACAGTTAGACCCACTACGGGTATCGATAGCCCCAGCCGCCCGTCTTCCTCTTACGGTTCAATGACTCAGGCTAGTAGTACTGCTCACTCTGTCGTTGGCTCGCAAAAGGGAGACGATGATGGGAACGACGACGATGACGACGACCCGTTGTTGCAAGATGGACTTGGTGCCAAGGACGAAGCCAAGCTTCAAAAACGCTTGATTGAGGAAGGAAGCTGGTTCGCGTATATGAAGAAATACAAGGTATGTGACAATCCAGATCAAACAGCCATGAACTGCGCGTTGAACAAAAAGCTAATACACATCATACTTTCAGGTCCTCTTCCCGTACATCTGGCCTGTTGGCAACTACAAACTCCAATTCAACTTGGTCCTTGTTCTTATCTTCATGATGGCCACCAACGCTCTCAATATGCTTCTGCCGCGCCAGATCGGAATCATCATGGACTCGCTTACTGGTGACGTTTCCAGCGCCATCTGGAAGCAGTTACTAGTGTTTGCTATTCTCAAACTTCTCACGTCCGAGTGCGGTCTTTCTTTCCTTACAGAGTGGTTCTATTTCCCCGTTTCCAACTACTCTCGTGAAGCTCTGAATAGGGCCGCATTTGAGCACGTTCTCAAACTTTCGGCTGATTTCCACGACTCCAAGAGTACTTCCGAAACTCTAATGTCAATCCGCGGCGGCGAAGAATGCTCCACCATCATAGAAACGGTGCTTTTTGACGGCTTCGCTCGATTTGTAGACCTCATGGTAGCCATCATCTACCTCACTTCAACCTTTGGTCCGTATGAGGGTCTTATCTCTGTCACCGCTGGAACTTTGTACCTGTTGCTGTCAGCTAACCTTGTTACCAACACTGGGGCTGTTAGACGTGAGTATGTTGCAGCTTCCTATGACGAAAACCGCGCTCTTTATAAAGCCATTGATGGATGGCAGACGGTGGCTTCCTTCAACCAGACTTTGTTCGAGAATAACCGGTATGCCAATGCTGTTCATACTCTGATAAAGCGCATTAAAGCGTACACTTTCTCTTGGTACGGTACACGAGCGCTTCAGTCAATATCCCTGATGGGCGGTCTCTTTTCTGGATGTGTGCTTGCCGTTCTGCGCATTCAAAACGAGCAGGCAACAGCTGGTCAGTTTGCGATGCTTCTTATGTACTGGGGTCAGCTCACTGGTCCGCTCATGTATGTGACCTACCTCAGTAAGCGTATTAGCAGGATGATGATTGATGCCGAGCGTATTCTGGACTTGCTCAACACCAAGACTACGATTATCGACCAGCCCGGTGCACAACCCCTGCGTCTTACCCATGGCGATGTTGAGTTTAATGGGGTTTCTTTTGCCTACGCCAACTCCAAGGCCATTATCCAGGGCTTATCCTTCCATGTCCATGGTGGGCAGTCGGTTGCGTTTGTCGGTGCTACTGGTGCTGGCAAATCGACTATCCTCAAACTTCTCTCACGCTTCTACGATGCCAAGAGCGGGACTATCACTATTGACCACCAAGATATCACTAGTGTTCAGATTGAGAGTTTACGCTCCCGTATCGGTCTTGTCCCGCAATCTCCGGTTCTATTCAATGATACCATTATGAACAATGTTCGGTACGCTGATATGAATGCAACTGACGAGGAAGTGTACGACGCCTGTAAGGCTGCCCATATTCACGATAAGATCATGGGCTTCCCCCAGAAGTATCTCACCAAGGTTGGTGAACGAGGTGTCAAGTTGTCTGGTGGCGAACTACAACGTCTTGCCATTGCCCGCGCTATTCTCAAGAGACCTGATATTGTGTTGTTGGACGAGGCCACAAGTGCTGTTGACACTGACACTGAACAAAAGATTCAGGAGTCGTTCCGGAGACTTACCGAGAACCGAACGACTTTTATTGTGGCTCACCGTCTGTCAACTATCATGAATGCCGATCGGATTATCGTCATTGGCGACGGCAAGATTCTAGAGATGGGCAACCACGAGAGCCTGCTCAAGGCCCAGGGCAAGTACTATAATCTGTGGACAAAGCAAGTATTTGTGCGTAACAAGAATACCGAAAGCAAAGGTCAGGATTGCGGCAAGCCCTCTGAGTTTGTCAATGATCTTTGCCAGGACGTTATCGATGCCCTTCGTGCAAAGGCCACCGACTCATCAACTGTTTCAGTAACAGGATCCAGTGACGGCCTTGACCATGGACATCATGTCACCAATGTCCCCGAAAACGCCCCCAACGCGGAGTCATCTGAGCATTCGAAGCCCCCGTCTTCATCTTAGGAGAAGAAGCTCAACCCGCAGGCGCGTTCGTTTCTGCCTAGCAGCCCCACGAGCACCAAGGGAAGTCGTCCTAGCTCATCGCAGCGAACTTTTCAACACGTGCTGCCGGTTGCCCTTTACGGCACCAACACTTTTGGCTTCATGGAACCTCGTTCCATGTTCAAATTCCCCGATCCCATCTCCTCTACCCCAGTCAAACTCTCGAATGACACTACCCGTGACGCCCCTGGTTTTGAAGCGCACATCAATTCCGCCAAAACTAATTCGAACGATGACCAAAAACAGTCTTCATCTCAGAATCGTGTAGTGTCCGGAGGCGGCAAAGGACAACCTTTGGCCCATGATACCATAGACCAAGGATGCGGCTACTTCAAGCCGCGATACTTGCCATTTATCAATTCACGGAGCGACCCTATACGTCTCACCTCGACTTTGAGCTCCATCGCCGAGTCGGACGAGGATAATGTTTATGATGATGACGATGATGTAAGTGTTTGGTCCATCCCTTGTGCTACGCAATGATCAATAGACTAACCAATACTTTCTTTCTACTGCTAGTCGAATATTGATGACCTTGGGAGCCGAGATGATCCTATCACTGCTTTTGATGGTACCAACGATGCTCGCCCTGTTTCTTCATCGCGCGAATCCACGGATACCACGGAGTTGGTCCAGAGCGAAATGGACTCTGATGGTTCAGAGTCGGATAAGTCTTCCGATGTGCCTCAACACATCAAGCTACAGCGTGAATATCTCAAGGCTGATACAACCAAGCTTCCTCTTCCCGAGCACGAACGTGGTCTGTCGTACTGGGGCCGCGTGTTCCGGCAAAATGCCGTGCAGGCCGAAGCTCGGAACAAGAACAGGGCGGCGGCATCTTGGCGGCCTACCCGGGAATATGCCTAAAGGTATCATTCTTTATTCTATCTTGATTGTATCTTTTCAATACTAGCATGCTATAGCATATCATGATCAGTCCTTTTCGAACATGGCCGGCGTTGTTTTTTCCTTCTTCATCCGTAAGCCAATATCTGCGTCGTCAGAATGGCCACTTTCATACAAGACTTCGGGGGCCGGGTTGGCATTTCTATTTTCATTTTGTATTTATCATTTTGTTGGGGTAAGGTTGGATTTTATTACGCATCGTGAACAGCTTTCTTTTCATGTTTCACTTTCCATAGTTGTATCAAAATTAAGATGGTTTTTTTTTTTTCATTGAATTGGTCTCATTTCGTATTGACATGTCGTTGCAAAAAACTATCGTGAAAAACTTGATATCGATTGTCAAACAAACAAAGCAAAAATAAAGTGTTCAAGTACGCTTATTGAGAGCCAGCGCCACCCCCAGCGCCACCCCCAGCGCCACCACCACCCATCAGGTTCTTGGCCCTATTTAAGCTGTTAGTACATTGTGATTTGATGTTCTGAAAAGGGAACCAACTTACATCTCAGCCAGGTTGGGGTCGTTCATCAAAGAAGCCATGTCGGGCATACCACCACCATTGCTCATGCTGTCAGCCATTTGCTTGAGTCTAGGGTTGCTCATAAGGTTGCCCATGAGCTCGGGGTTGCTCATCAGATTCTGCGCCATGCTCTGGAACATGGGGTTGCCCATGATTGAGCTAAAGTCAGGCATACCGCCACCACCGCTTCCAGAACCAGCACCACCGCCACCGCCACCAAACATCGAGGCCATCGAGGCAAGGTCAGGGAACCCACCAGCAGCGGCACCGGCACCGGCAGAAGCGGCCGCGGGCGCCTCAGCAGCCCGCGAAGAAACCGACGTACCCTCAGTCTCCTCGACGCGTCTCCGCGCAGTCTCGAATCCTTTCTTCATGGCATCTGAGCCGCCGTTGCCCTCGGCGTCAATACCCTTTTGGTATGCCTCCATGGCGCCACGGGGGTCACCGAGAGCAAAGCGGGCAAGACCTAGGCGTGACCAGCCCTTGGTGTAAGAAGGGTCAAGGGTGGTGGCGGCTTCAGCGTCGGCACGGGCGGAAGCGTGGTCTTTGGCGGCGGAGTGGGCGGCGGCGCGGTTGGAGAGGTAGATGGCGTTGTTGGGGGATAGGGCGAGGGCTTCGGTGTAGAAGGTGATGGCGGCAGGGTAGTCTTTGGCGGCCATGGCAGCGTTACCCTTGGATTTGAGGCCTTCAGCGGCGGCCTTGTTTTCGGGGGTGGCGGCAGTGGAAGAAGAGGAAGAGGTGGTGGAGGCGGCGGCGGCGGCGGCGGCGATGTTGCCAGTGGGGGAGCCGGTTTTTTCCTTGGCTTGGCGGAGGGATTCGTAGACAGTGAAGATTTGAAGGAGGGTTTGGGGGCCGGTGGCGGCGCGGACGAGGGTTGAGTCGGTGGGGTCGACTTTGAAGGATTCAGCGAGGCAGTTGACGGCGACTTCGATGTTGTCGGCTTCGTCAGCGGGGAGGGTGCCGTCGGTGGTGGAGATGGTGAGGAAGTCGCAGATGGCGAGCGCGAGGCGCTGCTTGGAGGTGAGGTTGGACTGGAAGATGGGGAGAGGGGGAGGTGATTAGCGGCGGGGAAGTGAAGAAGAGGGGTGTGAGTGGAGGGAGTATACTAACGGCCATGATTGTTTGGAAATGGAGTATTGAATGACCAGTGGCGATGTCTGTAGATTGGAAAGGAAAAAGAAAAAGAAAAGTCGAATAAAATCCAAGAAATCTAAGAATCAACAAGACGAAATCAAGTAGATGATGAGGCTGTATTTAACAGGATATAATGTGCCCACCTAGCGCCGACAGCCTAGAGCCAGTGAGCTTTGTAGAAGCTTCTGGTTGTGTGCTACCATGACTATTTGGTGCGGGGCAATTTTTCCCATTGCGGTAAGTGGGGAATAAGACACGCATCCCCGGATAAAGGGATGTTATGGTTAAGTACATAAATATTTCCAATGTGAGGGAGATCCCTGGATAGGAAGGTGGGATGGCAAATAGCAAAAAGAGGACAGGTGCTTACGCAGGTACCTACCTACAATTGAACGGAAACTTATGGTTGCACAACATTTATTACAATGATACAATGTGGAGAATGTCAATTTCAAATCAAGATAAGATAAGCAATAGGCAGAGATAATCAATTCAACTGCATAAATATTAAAAAATCATACCGGACATGATCTTTTTTGACCAAACTGGTGGTGATTCATATACCCTAAAGGGTATTCTGTGTCTCTCCAACAAAAAGAGATATCACATCCAATGCAAAGAGAAAACATGATTCTTGGTACAGTACATGACGAGAAACAGAAAAGGAAATTGATTTGTTTTAACCACAATCCAGCATCCAAATATCAAAACATAAAAAGATTGAAAAAAAAAGAACAAAAAAGACCATCAACCTATTTCTTTTTTTTTTAGCTATGCTTGCCTTTTGTGCGCTCCTTCATCAACTCTCGGCGGATACGATCCTTTTCACCATCCCAAGTCAGAAACTCGTGCAGCGCGCAACCTGCCGGAACCATAGGCAAAACGGGGACCTTCTTATCTGTCTTCACCTCAAGCAGCGCCGGGCCATCCGAGTTGATCAGCCACTTCAGAGCCTCAGTCAGCTCCTTGGGGTCGGATAGCTGGCGGTGCTGGATACCCATGGCATCTGAAAGCTTCATGAAGTCGGGGTTCTGCTGGTGGGTATGAGCATAGCGATCCTCGTAAAAGAGGTTTTGCCATTGCGTGACCATGCCTTGCTCCTCGTTGTTGAGAATAATGACCTTGACACCAATGTTGAACTGCGCAGCAGTCGACAACTCGGTTAGAGTCATGTTGAAGGAAGCGTCACCGTCAATGTCAATGACAAGGGCATCAGGTTGCGCAACCTTGGCGCCGATAGCCGCGGGCAAACCGAAGCCCATAGTACCCAAGCCACCAGAGGTGATCATGGAACGGGGGTGGCGCCAGCGGAAGTGCTGAGCAGTCCACATTTGGTGCTGGCCGACACCAGTGGCGATATAAGTGTTGTTTTTGCGGTCGGCAACAAGGTTGGAAAGTTCCTCAATCAGAGCTTGGGGCTTGATGGTGTGGGGGCGCTCGGTGCGCTCAAAGTCGGACAGAGGCCACTTGGCCTTCCAGGAGTCAATGTCGTTGAACCACTCGTTGCGATCTTTGCGGGTCTTGGCCTGGATGAGAGGAATCAACTGACGCAAGTTCTCAGCGACATCACCCTCAACGGCCTCAGTGGCCTGGACGACCTTGTTGATGTTCTTTGGAAGGATTTCAAAGTGGACGATACCACCACGGCCCTCGGCAGCGGCCTGGCGAGCAGCGGGGGCAAACTTGGAGACGTTCAGAGTGACACGATCGTCAAAACGGGCACCGAGGGCAATGATCAGGTCGGCATTTTGGATGGCCATGTTGGCGTAGGCCGAACCGTGCATGCCAAGCATGTGTAGTGACTTGTCGTCGAGCTCGTCGAAACCACCCAAGCCATGCAGAGTGGTGGTGACGGGCAGATAGGCCTTGTTGGCGAGCTCCTTCAAGACTTCAGGGCCTCCAGGGGAGAGGATGATACCTTGACCGGCATAGATGACGGGCTTCTTAGCCTTGTTAATAAGGTCAGCGACGCGGGTGAGAGAAGCAGCCAACTGCTTCTTGGTCAGCTCCATGGCAGCGCGAGAGGCGGCAGAGGGCAGACTAGGCAGGGCAGGACCAGAAGGAATAGCGCGACGCAGGATACCAGCAGTAACATCCTTGGGCAGATCAACGAGGACAGGACCAGGGCGACCACTAGTAGCGATCTCGAAAGCCTCGTTAATTCGGCGGGGTAATTCGGCAACGTTGCGGACCATGACGTTCCATTTGGTGCAAGAACGGGAAATACCCACAACGTCGGCCTCCTGGAAACCATCGGAACCAATGGCAGAGGTGGGAACCTGGCCACAGAAGACGACCATAGGAGTACCATCGGACATGGCATCCTGCATGGGGGTGACGACGTTGGTAGCACCGGGGCCAGAGGTGACTAGAACGACACCAGGCTTGCCAGAGGCGCGGGCATAGCCCTCAGCCATGTGGCCGGCACCCTGCTCGTGTTTGGGGAGGATAAAGTTGAAATGTTTGGAGTTATAGATGGCGTCGAAAACAGGCAGGATAGCACCACCGGGGTAACCAACTACAATGAGAAAAGTGTCGCGTGGTTAGCATGTGATTGCGGGCGCACGAAAAGCTGGGGTAAGCAGAGTATTTGATGTCAGAGTCGCTAACTTACAAACGTGCTTGACGTTATGTCTAAGCATCATTTCGTGGAAGATTTCACCACCAGTCTTGCCGATGAAACATTCATCCATGACCTCGCCCTTTTTCCGCAGAGGTTGGACATGGTTGCTGTCGTTGATGGCATTGAAAGTCGAGGCGGGAGTCTCGCGCGTTTCGGGACTATAGGGTGTGAATGGATTTACTTGTTAGTGGATTTTGGTGCCTCTTATATTTTTTTTTTTTTCGTGTGTGCCAAGTCTAGGTATGCAGATGAGGCCACGCCGAGTGACCATTTTCTCCATTGTGTAATGCTCTATCGAGGAAATTGACTTGGTTTCTATGAAATCCCGCGATGGATGTTGGACAAGTCGACAAGATGAATTTTGTGACTCTAGGGTCTCCGATTGTCGGAGAAGTAGCAGCAGCTAACAACAGCGCATTGTTACATGGGCCTGTGAAAGATGAATGTCTGTTGACATAACGAACGCACGGTTGAGTTTCTTTTTCAATTCAGGATGTGATGTACGTGAGAAGTAGTTGACGTTTTCCAGATAAAAAGAATTAATATTGTGGTCGTTGAATTTGCCATGTCGTATTTGTAGCCCGAAAAGACGGGGTGGCGTCAGGGTGAGCGAGAGGTGGTGTAGAGCGGGCCGGTGTCAAGGCACAAGGGCATTGGAGAAAAGGCCAATTGCATAGCAAGCATGGAATTGAGTTCATTGTTGTTGGTTGGGTCTAGAGGCGAGACGAGAGATCAACCTGGTGGGTGGTGTACAATTCGATGGTCGGAGTCGAAAGAGAGCGAAGAACAAGAGTCGGATAGCGGCATTGGCATTGGCATTGGCATGAAGAGCATTGGGACGGAATGGAGAGACGGGAAATACGGAGGAGGGGAATTAATACTTACGCAGCGGAGGGAGTCGCCTGATTCCGGGAGCTAGAAGTGAGGTTGCGTGCAGCGAAAGTTGCGGGCGCAAAAGCTGTTTGCCGCGAAACGGCGACGGGCCGAGCCAGTGTTCTGATGGCACGAGATCTATACATTTTTGGTGTGTGGGCCTTTTTATTCCTTTTTTTATTTCTTCTTTTTTTCAATGCGGCGGCGCGGGGATGACGAGAGGCGGAGAGGTGGCCGGAAGTAGAGAGAAAGGGAGAAGAAGAAGAAGAGGGCAAATGAGTCGTTAGAATGGAGTATAGAAAGGTTTTAAAAGAAAAGAAAAGAAGAGCAAAAATGAAATGACCAGCCAAAAAAAAAAAAAAAAAAAAAAAAAAAAAAGAAAGAAAAAAGAGATTCCAAGGGCGAATAGAAGAGTGACGATGTTCAGCAAAGTTCAACAAAAGGCGTGGGTAATGGAAAAAAAAACCCTTTATTTGCCAGGAATAGAGGCAAAGAGCCGGCAAAGTCTGTTTTAGTGGGGAAAAACACATACTACAGTCACTAAAACCAACTGTATTTATAGGGTCGAAAAAATTTTCAAGTTTTTTCTTACAACAAGGCTAAGGAAAGAAGCATGACCGGAAGGAAGTTGTTATAGGCCGGCTATCAGAAGCAACAAGTTGACAAGGCAAGAACGAGGTTTTGGGAAGGAAGTAAGTTTGACGATGAATAGCTGAGGAATTGGAGAATGATATCCGACAACGGCTTTGGTCTTTGGTTGATTGAGTATAACGTGGAGATGGTAGCAAAGAAGTTTTTTGATAATAAAGATTTTGAGAATGAAGCAATGGGAACTTGATATCCCTTAAATATCATGTATAGACTAACTTGTATGTCTGTTGACACATACGATCAGTGGCCAAGAAAAAAAAAAGAAGAATTAGTCATTTGTAAACACCATGTATACATACGCATGTTCTTTCCTCTATGATTAGGAATAACCACAACCCCTCTGTCACTTCCCTTTCCAGAAACCTGCATCGTCAGATCAGCAACCGATCAAATTTATTGGTGGATTAAAGATATATCTTCCAATCTTTCCTTTATACCCTCTTTCTGTAACTATTTGACAATATTCAATATTTGACATTTCCTTTGTTTTGTTTTTTCTTTTTCTTTGCTCGGATCTTGTCAAATTAAGATTGAGGTTAATCAAAGGCATCTAGGGTTAGTGTAATTACATAGAGAAGCCAAGTTATGGAAGGAGAACTGTGATTTGTGGAGAGATGATATATCTTCGTGTTGATCATAACACCAAGTTTCTCCTTCTTCCATGACTCAGTTGCTCCATCTACTACATTACAAATAAATAAAGTTTTTTAAAAACGGGAACCATAGGGTTGGTTTGTTTGGTTATGACTCTGCCGCAAGATACCGCCCTTTTTCTCTTTCTATTCTGCAACTTGTTGTTGTTGTTTCTATTCTGCAACTTAACTGTGGCTACCTTGACTTTCTTTTCTGACTAAACATATATGGCTTGAGCGCCATATAAAAAAAAATTAGAAATCAGTAGAGAAATTCTAGTAACAAATCATGACCACGATGGGATTCGAACCCACAATCTTTTGATTCGTAGTCAAACGCCTTGCCATTGGGCCACGCGGCCAGTTCATTTATATTACATTATGTCCATGTGTAACAATGCCACAACAATGGATCTCAAACAGTTCTGTAGATTCTCTTCATAATACTTAACCCCACAGCCAGTTACGCCCGCCACTATAACTCTTAGAAGCGCCTGCATCCCCGTTAGCTAGGCTAGAGTTGTACAGCTGCGTCAATATACGCTCGGCTCCCTCCTTGAGGGTAGCCATTGGTGCTATTTCTATTGAAGATCATGATGGTCACAGTAGTGTTGTAATTGATTGATAGATGATAGCTTAGTGTATTAAGAGAAATAGAATCCACTACAGCAACAGTGTATGACAGAGTTTTCACCTAGACTACAGAGACCCATAATTCACTGTACCCATAATAGAGATGTGTCATAACCATATACTCTGACGACTCCACTATATCCAAAGATAGCCATGGCACCGGCCTGATTTGCCTGACGGATCCAGTCATCTTCCTGGGTATCGACTGCACTGGGACACACAGAGAATATGAGGATGCCCTTCTTTTCCATAGACAATACCCATCTTAGCGACAATCATGTTCTGTAAAGCCTTGGAGGAGGAATACGGGGTAGCAACAGGAACCTTGGATGCAAGGACAAAGTCTGAATGGTATTAGTTGCTGTATTGGCGGGTAGAGTAGGCGTATGACATAACCTACCAAGATCACCAAAGGCAGAAGTGATGGCGAGCATCCTCTTGATAGTGCCCTTGCGGATGACAGGCAGGAGAGCGAGGAAGACCTGGATGCTAGCAATAGCGTTGATTTCATTGGACTTGCGTAGATCCTGGATCAAGACCGTGGGATCAGTTTCGCTGTAGGTATCTCATTAGCATATCATCCATCTTAGTAGTTGTAATGGTCCAATCTTGACATACAACTCCTTAACCGTGTTTCAGCGAACTATGATGAGAGTTTCAATATTCCCAAGACCATCATTGGCTCTTTATACTTTTACTTCTCTAAACCTTTTGCCTCTATATCCATATCTTCTTTACGTCAATCCCTCTACGCAATGCATTCCCTTTCGCCATACCAAACTCCCGTGAACCTCTCCATGTCTCCACGTTCACCTAATCCTGTCCACCATATCCCGCCACGTATTTGGGGCCAATTTGATCCGTGTCAACCTTTAGAGTGATCTTCATTCCTCCCGTAATGCCCATGGTCGGAGGGTTTCTAACTTTTGATTTCACGGAGCACAGAAGTTTTGATCAGAGATAGTACTACAGATTCTCTAGATGGTGGGTTGGATGATCCGAGAGTTTGAATATCAGATGGTTTAGGAGGTAGGAATGAGGTGAGACATGTAAAGGTTACCAATGGCTCAAAGGCTTACCCAGCAAGCAAAATAGATCAAGTAAACTTGCTTCAAAAAGGCACCGAATGAGCGCAGGAGCAATTTCTCAGTATATAATAAATGGAGACTTCACGAGGTACATTGTGTGGTTAATCATGATATTCTTAGCCTGCTACCAAAGTAGAAGTATGCTTGCCCCGGTGTATTTTATGGTTACTCAAAAGCCTCCGAGTTATGAGATGACCTGTGTCAAGTTCATTATACTGACACAATATCCAAGGGTTAAACCCATGACCCCAGAGCACCCCGATCTAGGTCTCACTAAATCCCTGAACTTCCACATACGACCATAGCTTGTAGAAAACACGGGATCCCGTCCGCTCTCCCATAGTTAAGCTACAAAGCGCTGGACTAGTACTGTGGTGGGTGACCACACAGGAACCCCCGGTGTTGTATGTTTTCTTTTTGCATCATTAATTATATAATTATTTTTAGTTCCTTTTAATGTATAAAGGATTTTGTTATTTTCCGGTATGAAAACTATCCGTTACATGCATAAATTCACATATTTGTTTCTGGAGTTGATGGCGGCACGCTTTGTTTGTAGGAGATGACGTGAAAAGCAAACATATGTTATCAATGTTACAAACAAGCATGATGTCTTCTAGAGAGGATCACAACATCTTCCTTGGTCTTTTAGACTCCACCGACGCAAGCAGGATAATGAAATTGTACCGATCATAACCTCGGAGATTAAATTAGGGGGTAGCGGGAGCAGTTGAAGTGGGGGGAGCTGCAACGCCATTTATCTGGGCATTCAGGGAATTTACTAGCAAAGAATTTCACAATCACGGACCCTTATCAATGAACTCTAAGATGAAGGGGGAAAAGAGAAGACTGACACTTGAGAGTATTCAAGTATGAGGTTGCAATTGAAACTGCCTCATTTAGATCAAGTATATATATGCCTTGGGAAACTTTGTAGTGGCGGGAGCATAGACCATGGCAACTCAGCTATATGAATATTGAGATATTGGAGCATTCCTCACACAAAGCAAAAAAAAGACACAAGAGGTTTTTATCAAAAACATGTATTGAGCCAATAAAGCTAACTAAGAAAATGCAAAAACGAAAAAAACAAATGCGAGCAAAGCATATTATGCATCAGGAGAGGTCATTCAAACACGAACATCCGTGTACGGTACATCAAAGGCCTGGGGAACATCTCAAGGGCAAACATCAAAAGAAATTGGTTGTTAGTCCAGCCATCAGTGTGCAACAAAAGAAGAGTCATTGACCCAGAGAACCAAAGGAGCTGTTGATCTGACGAACTCTGGTGAAAGAATAAAAGATGAGAGAAGACACATAAAAGTCCCGGATCCGGAGAAAGAAAAAAGGAAAAAAGCAAAAGGGTCGGGGGCACAAGTGCCCAGCCGGAAGCTCGGGAGAGAGCAAAATAAAAAAAAGGAAAAAGAAATCGAGGTAGAAAAAGGGTGCGATACACTCAAGTATGCGGGAATCTCTGAAAAATAAGGAAATAAAAGGAGTTTGTGAAACGTTGGAGTGAAGAACCGAGGAAGGCACGATGCGTGTCAATGCCACAAAACAAGAAACAGTACAGAAAAGGAAACAACGAAACAGATAATAATATAGTCTGTGTAACCAAAGATATATCGAAGCCAAGTTAATGGTCCAACAATTTTGGAGTTGGGGATAGCACACAGATATGTACCAAAATTACAAAGATAGAAAGTAAAGACTGTGGATGGCCGGGTGTAAAGCGGACCAGCGTGAAATGCGGGAAGCATAGGTAAAAGAGAGGACTAGGGACAGAGAGCGCAAACATACTCAATGTGAGCTTGAAGAGGAAGAAGAAGAAGAATGAGGTCTAGCCAGCAATGTTGAGGCATTAGAGCGCTCTTTTCTTGCCAGTGGAGAGGGGGATAGGGGGGGCATCAAAGATGCATTACACACTCTCAAGCTTG